>BMAO01026444.1:0-29535 GCA_019973975.1 Trichonephila clavata | reverse complement strand
TCATCCTCCTCAATTCACCGTGATTGAAAAATTACGAAGTTCGCCAACTCTATACCCTCACGTTGTTTCTAAGTGCGATATTAACAAAACAAATTTTTTTTTACCAGCCAACGAAATTCAATCAGAAATTAACGAAAAATCTATTTTTTACTTTTTTTATAGTAGAAGCTTCTGTTCACATCTATATTTTTTATTGCAGAGAGCGTAATTAATGTTGGATATTGATTAGGTTTGCTTTAAAACGTTTCTAGCATTCTGTATTAATTTTTAAAAGTATTTTTTCAAAATTGATTTTACAATGTATAAAGGTACTATCCCTACTTATGTGTTTTTAAAATTTCATATTTTGGGGAGAAAAAAATTAAAATTTCTTAAAACAATGAGTTAAATTAATGATTTTAAAACATTCGTTTTTAAGTAAGCAACCTAAAAAAGAACCAGCAAAAAGTAAATTCATATTTTTTATATTCATATTTTTCAGAGAAATGTCAAATATATATATGTAATAGACGTGACCGTTGAAAGATATTCGTTATACGATGGCCGTTGACATGATTTCTTTGTATGACGATGTTGTTGGAATGGATTCTTTATATGAGATTGATAAGGCAGTAAGGTGATTGAAGAAACTTGTTTATTCTTGAACACATAAAGCAAGACAAGGACAACACAAGAACGTAATCACAAAAGACACACACAATACACAAACACTAGATGCGGCAGACTACATGATGACAAAAGCGAAGCGAAAAAGCGCGCGCAACGTGTATGTGTTCAGAGCTTTTATAGTGGCGGTGAAGGTCGTACGACTCTTTTATAACAGGAGTCGTGATTGGCTGCAAATGAGCGGGAGCAATTAGATTAAGATTAAGATTACGCGGTCGTACAATTAGATTAAGATTATAACAGTCAGAGGCGAAAGAACTAGAAAATAATTTGACGGGGTACAGTTAAGGAGAATTAGAAGAAGTCATTACATTTTTCCCCCCTCCGTAAGACGCGTGTATGCGCCAGGGCCCTTGACACACACAAGTACCTTACAGAGATATTAAATTTTAAATTAAATATTATTATTAAAAATTTTCCTTCACACCAACCAGCAGACATAAAAACTCCAACACAGAAATAAAATATGATAACAAATATACACTAATATAACTGTAAAATATGGGTACCCATAAATAATCTTCAAATTGTATTAAAATTCAAAGTGTATTAAATTCAGAAATGTAATAAAGTTCAAAATGTAGATAAAGTTCAAAATACATGGAAGTTCAAATTGTATCAAAGTTCAAAATGTTCACTTTTTCTTGAGTGGTTGAAGTAATACTGGTTACCACTATAAACGTTGCATCATAAAAGTACACACTATATCAAAAATAAAAAAATAAACACTTGAAATGGAATGTAAACAAAAATAAGATTCAAAAACATAATTGTAGTATAAAATACCATCAAGGACAAACATCAAAGGAACATCTAAGTTTGTTTCAAAATAAAATAATAGACTTTGTCTAAAAGTAAACTTAATAATCTCAGTATATTAGACTATTAAGGAAGGGGAATTTAATTCAAACTCTTCCCTGTTTCCATCCAAGAGTACACACTTCTCCAAAACTGAAACAGAATACTGAGATGTAAACAGGAAAAAATTTGAACTGGATTGGAAGGTGGACCCATGTTTCGCACATTTATAAGATCTGTATTCATTTCTCATTGTGATATTTCACAACATTTTTTTTAAAAAAAGAAAAATTATCCTAAGAGTGGAAAGAAGGGGGTCCACCTAAGAGGGGTAAAAGGACAATGGTCTGGTTTTGTGTAGCTGTGTGTGAATTTTTTGGTTATTAAAATGATTATCATTCGTGACTTAATTTTAATTCTTCAGGAGGATAATAAGTTCTCAATTTTGACACGTGAACAATTTCAGTAGGTTTTTTGGTTAAAGCATTGGGTTTGGTTATTTCATAATTTACATCTGACAATTTTTGTACTATTTCATAGGGGCCGGAAAAAACTGGGGATAATTTTCTACGATTTGGATAATTAAATTCTTCATACATTACAATGTCACCAGGTTCAAAGGGAGAATCAATGAAACGAGCATCATATTTAATTTTGTTTTTCTCATGATATTTAATAGTGTTTTCTTTTGCTAATTTTCTGGCTTCTTCAACTGGAGGGTAAAATTGATTTTGAGCTAAGGGTAAGATTTAGATTTTGTCTTATATGGTAAACTGCCAAAGAACAAATATGCAGGAGGGAATTTTGTGACTGAGTGAGGTGTTAAATTATATTCATTAATTACTTGTTCTAAAAGTTTAGTCCATGGAATTTTGGTAGGAGAAGAATTTACTTTACATCTTAATTTAGTTACAATAGACTGATTAACACGTTCACATTTTCCATTTGTCTGAGGATGATGAGAAGTAGTTAATAATTGTTTCACACTATAATTTCTTAGAAAGCGTTTAAATCTAGATGAGGTAAAAGCACCATTTCTATCAGTTAACAATTTACTGGGTATTTGAATTTGGAAAAGTTGTTTCAAACAATTTGTATAGGTTTCTGTTGTTTCACTTTTGGAAGGAAAAGCCCAAACATAGCGAGTTGCATGATCTATTATTAAGTGGAGAAATTTTTTAGTAGAATTATAATAATTAAATCCACCAACAGTATCAACAGAGATACACTCAAAAGGTTGATCTGTGGGAGGTACAGCCTGTAAAAGGCCAAATCTTTTTTGCCTTTTCTTCTTATTTAATTGACATACATCACAATGTTTAACAAATTTTGAAATATCTAAGTTAATATGAGGCCAGTAGTATTGAGGAGTAATTAAATTTATCATTTTTTGAGTACCTGGGTGTCCAAATTGTTCATGAGCATTTTGCAAAATTTTTCTTCTTAATGAAAAAGGTACAACAATTTTAAACAGATTTTTCTTTTTAAGGACAATGACATCATCAACTTTCTTATATTTAGGACCATTTACATTGTCTAAATTTGATATGTTTTTATCTCATCTAATTCAAGTAAATGTACAGAGTGCTGGATATATTGAGCAATAGGATGTCTCGACAACATGTCAGCTTCAACATTATTAGTCCCTTTTAAATATTTTACTTCATAATCAAACATGCTTAATTTTAAAGACCAACGAAATAACCTACCCCTTAAATTTTTCACATTTTTAAGCCAAACAAGAGCAGCATGATCAGTGTGGATTATGAATTTTTTACCATGTAAATAATAATAAAACTTATCAAGAGCATCTACTATGGCCAAACATTCCAATTCTGTGATACAATAATTTTTTTCATAGTCACGTAAAGTTCTAGAATGATAAGATATTGGGTGAAGAGTACCAGAATTATCTGGCTGTTTTAAAACTGCACCAATTGCACTTTGAGAAGCATCACAGAACACATGAAGAGGTAATTTAGGATCATATAATTGTAATACAGGTTTAGTTGCTAATTTATTTTTTAACAATTCAAAGGCTGTTTGACATTCAGCAGTCCAATTCCATTGTTTATCTTTCTTTAAGAGTTGATTTAAAGGTTCTCTAATTTTAGCATATGAATCAATGAATTTGTTGTAAACATTTACAGAACCAAGAAAACTTTGAAGTTGTTTTACATTTTTAGGGGGCTGTAATTTTTTAATAGTTTCAATATTTTGATTATCTGGTGTAATGCAACCTTCTTTAATTTCATAGCCTAAAAAATTTATTTTATTTTTTTTTGGTTGCAAAAAAACAACATTTTGAGAATTTTAGTTTTAATGTTTTCCTACTGTCCTAATCAGCAAAGAATTTGAAATACTTTCTCTATAAAGCAATCTGAGCATAGTATTAGTTCTCGCTCTTCACAGAATTGAAATTGTGCAAATCGTGAAGATCCAGTAACCAACTGATCATTTTAGTTTTTAATTTATCTAGAACCCTGATTGTCACCAGTTCCATAATTTGTTGCGCAATGTAACAATAGTTTATTTTATTAAATCAGTATAAAGAGTAGTCACCTAATAGGACGCCAAAATTAAAACAAAAAAAAACTAATTGGAACAGCTTTAGTATCCCCACCATCCAATTTGGCGCAAATTATTGAGGCGCCAAGGACGCCAAACAGCCAAAGACAGTGTTTTGAAAACAGGGTTGCCGAGGAAACCCCGTTTCCAAAAATCTGGTTTTCTCCGGAAGCAGAATTGATGCTCTTTTCCAAAGCTAAAATTGGAAGTTGTGAAACCATTAGCCTGTGCAATTATATTTAATGCACAGTTTCCAGAGTGAGGGACGACCCCAGCAATTTTGCTTGATGTCAATTCTACATGATCTAAAACTTGTTCATGTACGAATTGACGCCAGTCTGCTAAAGTTGCAGAAGAAAAGCCAAAATCCCGCTCGATATCGCAAGTTTTTGTGTCTGAAATTAAGTGCTAAGTTAAAAGTAAAATTCCTGCAAATTTAATTTGCTGAAGGAGAACCAAAACCTATCCTTAACGATTTTTCTGCTCGGCAATTCTTACACCTCCAAATGCTTCCATTTTGATGATTTTTTTTCGCTTAATTAAGCTGCATGGTTCCATGCATTTTGCACAGTTCAATTTATCTTTTAACAAGCCATTCTTCATTAAAAAATTTCGAAAAAATGTCTTGTTCTCTAAACAATGCGAAAAAAAAGTACTGGTTAGCAATACCTGGGTTACCACTTTTTTTTTAATTTGAAAAAACCCCACGTTAATTTATGATTTAAAAAAAGTTGAAATTTAACTACAACGTTGCTCATTGCCAATGCCATGCTTAACAAAGACCCAAAATTCGTGATGGCAAAAACTATTTCAGAGAAAACACGTGCTATTCCACTTACCTACTAACCACACGAGGTCTGACCAAGAAATGGTCCCCATGATGCGCGCTCTCGGTATTGTAAACTTAAGAAAATGCGCCAAGATAGCCAATAAAGCGAGTTTCTTTTAAATGGGGCCGTCGTTTATTACAACTTAGTACTTTTGCTTACGTCACAAGCCATGACGTATTTGAGTGTTGGAAATTAGTGTTACCACAATTCTCCGCTATGTTAAATAGTCCGAAAATAATTTTTTTTCTTTTTAAAGATTGCATCAAAAAATATTAATTTTTAATATTAGTTTCGGCATAATTTTGCATTAGAAATTTTGAAACAGTCTTTGAAGACTGTTTTTAAGTAGTAAGAGGTATTCAAATATTAGAAATTTGCAAGCATATAAGTATACACGCTAAAAGAACAACTCTAGTAGAACATTACTCTTTTCTTTCTAAAAGAAAATTTCTAGTTTTATATTTTAAAGAAGTTGATATTTTTATAATTTAGGAAACCCTGTTATTCAAACATAGAATAGAAAATCATAGAATTTTTGAGAACAGTATTGAATAAATAAGCTTATTATTTTAAGTAGTTATATGTTATTCATTATTACACATACTGTATTTTCTTTACTATAAATTTACTTTTAATATGTTCTATATATGTTATGTTTTTATCTTATTTTATAATTTTACTGTAAAACTATTTTCCATTATAACTATAAACAGTTTTTTGACTACTTACTTTAATTATATTTTAATTTTTGCTTGTTAAAATTAGTATTCAATATATGCAGATATGCAAATAAAATTAGAAAAAATAAAAAACTTATTTCAACAAAAAAAATTATGCATTTTTCTTGATCCTGTTTTGTTTTTGGAACTTTTGTGATGAAAACATTTTTTTTTTTACCTTAGATTTTATTGCTTCAATAATTTCGGCATGGTTCAAATTAAGTATGCATTCTCAATTTTTATAAGCAACTTTAAGTTTTTGGAAGAATTTTTTTTATTTAAGAAGATAGCACATAAGATTTTACATACATTTGCTTTGAATTTGTCCTAAATAATTTTTTTAACTTTAAAATATGTCAATTTCACAAGGATGCATTTAATCATATAATTTACTATTGCAATCGTTGACAGTTACTATTAACATCAATCAATTAATAAATTGTTAGATAATTTCATTGACATTTTGTACACTTGTTTCAAGTTTATAATATTTTAATCAATATTTAAAGATTAGAAATGTTATATTGTTTGCGATACTGAAGATGTGCGTGTGTGTGGTAACTCTTCTCTGTACTTCCACACCACAACACATCTAGAATAGGGATTTAACAGTCAAATTCAATTGGCTTAAGTGTTATAAACCCTTGCATACTATTTTTTAAAAATTTATTAAAAAATGAATACCAATGCAGTAAATTCGATAATTTTTCCAATTAAATTTTATTATTAAAATCAATGTCATTATCCTTTTTTAAAAGCTTTTATTTAACTTACAATGTATGCATGTATGTAATTTGTTCGGGTGGAATCTTGCAACTCAAGTTTGAAGCTGATATGATCCTCCATTGAGCTGAAATTTTGTATACACGTTTAGTTTGGATGACAATGCATGTTTTGACCATTTATATTCCATATTAAAATTAATTAAAAACGTTAAACTAGTTTTGGGCGCCGACTTGGATATATCTGCATTGTTGTAATAATTTTATTGTTACAACAATGACAAAAGTTGGCGTCGAAAATCGGTTTTCAGCCAAACTGGAATTTCATAACGTTGCGCTATTGACTGTATTAATTAACTTTGTCTAAAAAATAATTACATCTCTACGACGTAAAAATAATTCTAAAACGTATGCAATTTTTTTTTTTACAAATTTCTATCTATTTTCTTGGATTTAAATTCAAAACAAAAAAAATAGAGCTATTTTTCAAGTAGATTGGTACACTGTATACCTTTCTCAACGCTGCCAAGTTAAACTGAGATGGAGTATTATAGAAATTCTAACTTTAATCTATGAAGCTCAGACAAAAAATAACTATAGAATCGGAAAGATCATTTATTTCGTCCCGATACGGTATAATGTTTTTTACAAAATAATAATATTTGTATTCTTACGATTTTTTTTAAATAAGTCAAAATAGATGCGTTTTTATGAAAATAATGTCTAAATCGACGCACATGAATTTTTTTTGTTTAAATGAATCGACATTCCGTACTAAAACAGCTCATAATTTGCTCTTTTAGAATCAGTCCATTTAAAAAATAAAATGTCAAAAACTTTTTTTTAACGATTTTTCAAAAAAATACTCAAATTTTAATATTTAATAACTTTGTCATTTATGAAGAAAATCTCATAAACTTTTTTTTTCGTGTGTAGGATAATATTACCCAAGATCTGTACGAAGATTGAAAGAATTGCTTAAAATTTACGGATTAAGAAAAAATTGTGTGTTTTTTTTCTAGTACCCTTTTTGGGAGAATTCATTTAGCTCGACTGTTTGAAAATAACCGGCTAACACCTAGCAACAATGATGCGTTGAATGAGATGAACAGACTAAGACACCTGTCCAGTGATAACTAAAAAGGTAAAAATAAATTAAAAGTAAAAAAAAACTTTTTTAAAAACAAGCTTTTATTTAAACGAACTTAAAAAGAAATAAATAAATTTTTATTATATAAGAGTGGTTTTATCTTGCGACAAGCTTATATATCATGTAAATTGTGTATTGACGTTATAAGTTGATAGTAAAAAATTGTAAAGAAAAATCTATTTTATTCTTTTTAGTGCGTTTAAATAAAAGCTTGTTTTTAAAAAGTTTTTTTACTTTTAATTTATTAATTATTCAAATTGTTTATTCCAGTTTTTTGGTTAGTGAATTTAATTACTGACGATAAACGAAATGTATTACTAGTGTATTCTGAAAACTGCTGAAAAATTAAAAAATTGCAATAATTTTTTTTTTAGATTAATATTGTCGAACTTTTTATGCCAGAAGAATTGTGTTTGGCAATGTTTAAAAGTCTGTATCGGAGCTTGCTAAAAGCATCAACACGTGATATCACTTTAGAGCACTAATTATCACCAGGAAAATTAAAAACAGATATTATTAGATTCCATTGCTTCAGTGCTCCTCAATAAAGATATAAAAATAAATATTTTAATTAATTAAAATAGTCTATGCTCTTCAAATAATCCAGGCTAACCTTTCCCTATTATTTTTCCTTGCCAAATCCTAGAACACGAGGAAAACAGCTTCAATTCAGAAAAAAAAAAGTATTTCAGGATTTAAAAAAAAAACAAGATATCAATCATTGGCATGGCCAAGTAATTTCAGCGCGTTTTCACATGTTGTATTTTACAATAATGCAACTAATGAACTTTTTACTAACAGAAAGTAGTGTACTATACCTTAAAAAAATTTAAAAATTATTTAATTTAAATATGATTCGGCTCATCTAGGGCACAAATGCGACCCAATGCCGAAAACCCGAGGTCAATTGGTTGCTTATTGGCTGAGAAAAAGGTACGACAAATATGGAACGAAGACGAAATTGCGTCTAATTGCGTCTAATAGCGCTTTTTTTTTTTTTTTTTTACACTACGTGAAAAACGCGCTAATAAAAACATTGAGAGGAGGAAATATCCCATTTAGGCGCCGATTTTACGATGCATTCAGGAATTTCCCTTGAATTGTCCAGTCCCGCAAATTATACAATGACCTTACAGATGATGGAAAGACCAGGCCCTCATTCCTGTGTCACTTCCAACTGATAGTTATTTTGGAAGCTGTTAAATTTCTCAGGCGGGGTCACTTCTGAAAATCACTCTGAATGCACAAAAACATTAAAAACCCCAGCTAAATGTGCAAATTGCAGCGGTTCTCACCCTGCAAATTACTCAGGATGCCCCAATAACCCAATCAACAACGCGAACAACAAAAGTAAGCAACAGAAACCACAAGTCCGACAGGTGAAGGCCGGCGCACGCGCCCAGAACACACACCACCACAACAACTGTACTCCGGTGCAGTTAAAAGAATACCCAACACGACTCAATCGACTCATCAAGTTTATTGGCTCAAATGGCCAGATGATGACGCAGTGGGGACAAATGCTGACCTTACTGCAATCCAAAATTTAAATTTTTAATTCTTATACTCTCAAGTCTTTTTTTTCTTTTTGTAGTCTTTTACTTGTACATTTAATTTCTCCATATCACATTTAATTTTGCATTACAACACCATCTGCTCTTTTGCGTCCGAACTGACTCTGTAGTGGACTCGCTACCCGCCCGCTCATTTTGATTGTTCCTTTTGTTAGTGAGGCGATCGTTTTCCTTCCCTGCGCTCCCTCCAGATTTTTCCCTCGTTCGTCTGCCTAGCGCGGACACCTGGGTGACAATTCCTCTGCCCCCACGGGGGTTCCGTGATTTACTACTTCTCTCATGGTTTTTCTTTTCCCCTTTTAACTGGGTAAAAGCGCTTCGCGCTGTAAACCCGACAAGAATTTAATTTAGCTAACTTCTGAAAAGGTTCCCTGTCCACATCCTCCTTCGCTTACATAAAGAAAGTAATAAATCGCTTGTAAATATCCCTTGCGTTGAGTCCCAGGCTTTGCGAGTGCTTTATGGTTTTATTTTCATATGACTTAGGTAAAAAATACTGAGAATACATTTATAGACGCGCCATGGAGATATTAGAAATTATGATTAAAAATGCTGTCATTCCCAGTTTTCTAAATTTTGCTTTAGGAATACTTTTTAAAAAGTATTGTTTTGACTTTACCTGTTTTAGGTGAAAGAAATTTTAGTAAATTAAAAATTATTAACCATTACTTGATAAATAATATGATACAAGGCTTTCAGATTTGTCCATCATCTCTATTGGATTAGAAATCTCTGGAAAAAAATATTTCACCTGAATTATTGACAACTAGGTGTATTTATGAGCTGATATACACACATTAAATCCTTTAAGACTCAAAATATTCAAGTTGCTAGGTTGTAATACTTGGGTTAGTTTAATTTGACCTCAGACTTGAATTTTCATTACTTCTGTCAGTCGCCATAGCATCGTGTCACGTGTACGTACGATGTTAATAAATAATCAATCAATGAGAATTCGACAATTCAAATTGAACTTATTTTATTCCGAATGAAAATAATTTAAGGTATTGTACTTTATTGATTATTAACGTCGCACTCCACACCAATAAGAGCGCTAGAAGTCATTTTTTTTTATTGAAGACATATAAAATAATACCCGCGTAAAACAAAAGTATCACCCTGGGCTTACAGAAGTAAATAAAACAAACAAAATAAGATAAATAAAATAAAAAGTAAATAAAACAAAATAATGAAATAACAAAAACAAATAAGTCAGAAAAATAGACAAATGAAAAACTTAGAAACTCAAACCAATAAAATACAAAATAATATGAACGAAGCTTAAACTGAAATAAGCTGAAATAAAAAGAAACGAGTCTTACAGTAGTCGCATATGATGTGTAACATCTGACTTGTTATTGTGATAAATACGCAATAGTGACTTTAATCCTGAAAGAAATGAATCGGGTATGACTGGAAATAATTTTCTTTCGAATAATTATATATCTTGTGTGAATGAAAATTTTATTTAATTAAAGCAAGGAGTAATGCAGTTTTTTAACAAAAATATTTATTCTTATTCAATTTGGGGAAGAGCAGAGACAATAGATTTATGAAAACTAAAGTATGACACATATACTGGTGATTTCAAAGTATTTAAAAATCGTTAAAAAACGGCGTCTATAACAGTACCACTGTTAGTTGTCGAAACATTTCGATTTGTGTTCATTTCGTGCTTTTCATCTTTCAGAAAAGCTATGAGCGGCTCAGCTTCTGGCAAACTGAAGTTAACGTTAAAAATCACCACTCAAAATCATGGGAAGCGAGTGATAGTTTTTTTTTAAAAAAAAAAGAGCAGAACCACCTTTGGTATACGGTAAAAGTGCAAAATGCAGGAAATCTTTAATTTTTTAACTGTTCGATTCGGAGAAATGTATGCGACCACCAAAATGACTGTTTGTCCATTTTCAAATAAACATTCTGCCGCACATGTGTCCCCAATATATATACTAACAATACCCAGAGCTATGTAACAATCTTTTATATTTATATCTCATTTATGGGAGAAATTATCGCAAGTTCGACTTGCTTGGTGGTCAAGGCGCGAGGGCCCGGTGCACGGCACCACCTAGCCCATTGGTAGTTATGCCACTGTACTTTATTAAATTTATATAAGATTGTTTTGTTACATGTCTTAAAACGTTTTTAAATAAAACTATTGAGCTGAATTGGAAATAAAGAACTGTTCTGAAATATTTCAGGAAAGAGAATAATTTAAATCACATTACACCAGGGGTGGTCAACCTTTTTGGGAAGAGTGCCACTTTCAGATGAAAAATAATCAAGTGTGCCACTTTCAAATGAAAAATAATTAAGCGTGCCTCTTCCAACTTTTCGAACAAAAGAAAAGGTGAAAAAATATTACTTATAGGGTTATTATGTAATTTTTACGCAAAAAGAGCATAATTGTAATGCAAGTCTAAGTAGTTAGAAATTGAAAAAATAAATAAATGAGAACAAAGCACAAACTTAAATTTTAATTGTTAATCAATCCAGATAATTTTGAATGATATTTTGATTTTGTAGGTTATTTTTTTCATAATAGAAAAAAACATTTGTTCACAAACGTATGTTGATTTAAATCTACAACAATTTCTGACAGACAAATCGCGTAAATTTGAAAAATTGCTTGTTAATACAAATTTCCAAATTCAATATAATTCCTTATATTTGCCTTTCAGTGCAGTATGGAGCTGTATACAATAATTTCGATTTGGATTTTAGGTTGGTAACAATTAACATTTTACAGAGAAATTGAAAAAGTGCTTGTGGAAAGATCTAGATATTTTATCATCTTCAAAATCATCACACCTATGAAAGAATCCTGCAAAAATAGACATTAAATTTTTAAATCCATCACAGCTCGGAGCACTTTTAACTTTGGTAGATATTGGTCTGATGGTCATTCATAAAAAATATTTTAATTTTTTTTCTCCAGAATCAAGACAAAAAAGCAAATGTTTGTCCGCAAAAGAAGAAATTTGACCAACTAGGGTACAAAAAAAAAATCCTTTCTTTGTAATCTTGAATTTAAATTATTTTAATGTTCCATAATATCAGGAAGAAAAGCTAAACCACATAGCTTCATTCTAGAATAGCAAGTACTCACTGGGCAGTCTAGAGTTTTTTCTAGATATTTTAAGATACGCTCCCTCAAATTTCAAAATCTTGGGAGTGAAAAAAGCATTGGAAATCCAACTCGCACAGTACAATGCGGGTGAATTCTCTACAGATAAATTTCCACTGTAACTCATTTAAATTTATTTAAAACAAATTTTGAGGGAGGCTTTTTTTTTTGTCTAAAATAACCATATTTCAGTAAAATTGTAAGAAAAATGTTAATTTTTATTATCTTTTCAAATTAAAATTTTTCTATTAAGTCTTACAGCGTAAAAAAAGCAGTTTCTTTGTATAACTAGAATGTCCGCCAGTTTTTATGTATGTGAACCATGGGTTGGTGGGCAGTAAAAGATTTTTTACGTGATTACGGGGAAAAAAGAGGAGTCAGTTGTCATATAAATAGTCTTAAAGCTGGTTGTAAACTGGACCCTCCAAGAACAAGGGGGTTTCCTGTTTCGAGCTCGGATTGCACTTGGAAACAAACAGAATATCTCTCTCAACTGTTGTAGAAGAGGCTTGTATGATTCTGTGATACCATTTTCTTTCATCATGACACCTGTCAGAACATAATCATCAGGAAATGGAATAAAGGAAATTTGGAAAAATAATAGCATGGAAAAAAATGTTTATTTCAAAGTGGAGAAAATATAGAAAATTAAGGAGAAAAAAAAGCACATGTAATTTATCTTTTATGAAGGAACTATTTACCTTCGATCATTAAGACCAGTACTTGGCTGTTGAGTAGATGTTGATTTTATCCACTAAAAATGGGTTTTGTGGAAATCTACTTTAGAGCAGAGCCAGCCTTCTCTATAAAGGAGCCCGGATGCAAGTAACCACTTAGGGCCCTAATTTTTTCTAAGTAAAATATATATATATATATATATATCAATACGAACACGCGAACGAACTCGTGGCCGGAAGGTCGCGAGTTCGAGTCTTGTTGCCACTGAAGACCCGCCGTATAGACTGGGTCGAGGTTCAATGTCTCCATTTTGGTGTGGTATGGGGGGCGCTCTAACTCAGGTGTCGTCCTCATCACTCGACCGAGGTTCAAAATTACGAGGTCTGTCAAAATGGCCTTCGTGTTGCACAGTAAGACGTTAATATAACTTTGTTTTGCTGGTCCAGCTCCATTCACAAAAGTTACTTCTATAAAAAAATCATTATATTTATATTAACTCTTTTATGTTTAATATTTTCTTTTCAAAATTTACATATGTAATAATGATTGAAATTTGGTCCTAATGGGAAATATCAAGGGAACATTCCGTTTGGATACTGTTGTACGTGGTTACTTTTGTATTATCTTTAATTTCGGTAGATTTCATTTCCTAATCCAAAAATGATTTATTCGCGTGATCTGTGCGCTAAATGTTTCACAATTCTATTTCACGAATTTTTTTTTAATTCTGTTTACATGATTTATTAGCCCAAAATCGCATATTTATTTAATATGGTTAAATTTTTTTAAAAAATGTCCATTATGGGTGTTCCTATTATTTCTTGGGTTTCACAGAGTAGAGGATTAGTACATGCTATAAAAAGTAGAATCTTTGAAGTAACAATTTTAGGTTACTAGCTACGTTCGGAACTGTGATTTTATTTATTTACTAATATTTTGCAAAAGCATATAATGAATGGTGTTTTTTATATTTAGTGTCATCCGAATTAGAATGAATATAGAAGATTGTTTTAAGAATATTATTATAAAAAGCAATTTAAATTGTTTTAAATTAAGAATTTTTATTTCCCAAAAGAGAGAGTGACAGATTTTAAAACATTCTCATTTTATTGAAAATGTTTATATATTATATTTTCTCTCTTTATATAGTTTGGACTTCTGTACAGAGACTAAACTACGATTTTTGAAACATTCACAATTGACAAACATATGAGACAATTTACCAATTTGTCTCATATTACACAAACAAGTAGTTAAATATATTTATATAATTGGCTATATTACTAATAAATAGATCATTTAAACTCTAAACGAGTTATTTTTTGAGTTAGTGGGGGATAGGCCCCACGTTGAGAAACACTGTTTTAAATTGATAAATATACTGATTGCCTAATATGAGAAGCAAAAATACGTGAGTATAGTTTAGAATTAGGACGTTATATTCATGAACAGTCCATGTGCCCTGTATAGTAGCTGTTCTTTAAATTTGATTCTTAGTGACATGGCAAAAGCATTCTTAGAAGTCTGTAATTCTTTTAATATACTCCAAAAGCATTTTTTCTCCTTCAACTTTTTGATGGCTTTCAGATATGGACACATTATCTATTGAATCCGAAATCTCTGAAAAAATTGATTTCACCAAAAATATTGACAAATTTGCTTCTCAAAAAGCTATACAAGTTATTTTATCATTAAATTTTCAGTAGTCTTCGTGATTTATATACTTTTCTTTTCACGAGATTTATGCTTTAGTTCTTTCCTTTTTATTAAATTAAATTTTCTGAGTAAATACTGTTGATTTGCTTTTCTAATTACAAAATGTCTATTTTTATTTCAAAGGTAATATTTTTGCTTGTTTAATATTTTGTTAAAAGGTTTTGCCGCAATCATAACCCTTTAGCTGACCAAAAAATAAAGTTTTGCTCTTCAAATTTTTGCATTTTTATATTAATGTTTTACTTTTTAATACAGGTAGAAAGTTTATAATTTGAATACATAAGTATTAAATAAGTAATTGTATATGTAAGCATTGTGTGTGTGAAATAAGGAATTAAATATAAAAGTATAATTAGTACCACAAAATCCGGCGTATAACTCGCACTTTTAACACACAAAATAAAATCGAGATTTAGGGGTGCTCATTATCAGGGGCGGCTCTAGGGCCAGACATACCGGACCCCTGTCTGGGGCGGCATTTGGACCGAATTTGAAAATACTTTTTGATATATTTTAAGGAAAATTGGGAATTGGGCATTTCATTTAATGTATCATATTTCCTTATTTTATAATCTATATGTTTACGTCAGGTTTTTTTAATGTTGTAGTCTGAAGAGTTCGAGGCGGAAATGTACGTTAAATTGTGAAATTGGATGTTTTCACAACCTTCTCTAGTCAAAAAAGAGAGCCCAATTGATATTCCTAAACTTATTTCAACTTTATAATTTGCACCAAATCTTGTTATTGCATTAAGAGCTTCGCTTTTTTTGCCAATAAGTGCAACAAGAAGTGTTTTTCAAAATTAAAACTAATAAAAAATTTCTTAGAATCCACAATTTTCTTCTTTAAAATAGATTAAATGGTTTTGCTTTATTGTCTACCGAATATGAATTAACTAAACAAGCTGATTTTAAAAAATTGATTAAAAAGTTTTCAGAATTAAAATTTAGAAAAAAAATGTAATTTTTTTGTTTGTTTGTTTGTTTTGCTTTATTTTTGAGTTTTAGTTATTTTATTGTGATGCCTTTTGTTCGTAAGAATTATTCTTAAAATGTGTGTATCTATGTGAGCATAAATACACAATTTATCTTTTTGAAAAATAATTTTTTTACTTTGGGGAGAGGGGCGCCATTTTCCATTCTTGTCCGAGGCGGCGAAACTGCTAGAGCCGGCCCTGTCATTATACGCGGGGTGTAAAAATATGAGAGCTTTAAAGTTAAAAAATAATGATTCTAGAAAAAAATAAGACTCCTACATAGAGATCGAAATACTCTTTATTTAAGAAAAAAAAACAACGACATTCCTAATGAAATTAAGGGGGGGGGGGTTATAGTTCTAGAAGTATACCACTTTTTTAAAAAAATATTTGGAATAATACCTGAAATAAATGACTTCAAAACAAAAGAGCATAGCACACGTACATTTCAGGTTTCTTAAAAAAAAAAAAGAGGTGCGCGTTATACGGGAAATATACCTAAAAATAAAAAAGAAGAAGAATACAGCCTGAAAGTATATGTGCACGTTATACGCCGGATTTTACGGTATTTAAATATGTAAGCATTAGTCAAAATATGAAAAATTCTCTAAAGAGGCGGCACATTAGGTCTTCGCACGCGGCGGCCGACTCCCTAGGATCGGCCCTGTAAATGGTTTTGCAAGATTGGCTATCGAACATGAATTAGCTGAACAAACTGATTTTAAAAAATTGATTAGAATGTTTTCAGAATTAAAAGTCAGGAAAAAACACTTGTAGTCTTTTGTTTATTTTGATTTCGGTTTATTTTTGTGTTTTAGTACTTATGTATTGTTATTCTGTCTCTTTGTTCGAAAAATTATTCAAGTTTTGTAGGTGTAGATCTGTAAACAATTTACCTTTTTTAACAACTTTTTACTTTGGGTAGAGGGGCGGCATTTTCCATCTTTGTCCGGGACAGAAAAAGTTGAAGATGGCTAGAACTTTTATATTATTAATCACTGTACAAAATTCATTCTGTTTCTTATTTCATACTCGTTGAAGATTCTTAATTAAAGCTGTAGATCTTTCAAAATGAAATGAATGGTTAAAAAAAAATGAAATTCTAAACTAATGATTCTCAGTTTAAGACAAGAAGATGACCATAACTGCGGAGCATCAAAAATAAAATAAAAAATGTTAGTATGACTTGATATAACTACTCTTAAGCAACTATTTACACTTGAAAAAATTCATTTTTATTATCCTTTATAATATAATGAATCAATAGGCCGCGGTAGCCTAGTGTTCAAAGTAATGGACTCGTGACTGGCGAGTCATGTGTGAGTTCTAGCCTAGTACCTCTGAATACCCACCCAACAGAAGCGGCCGATGCACGATAAATGCGTCGAGGCTCAAATGTTCTCCTGTTGATGTGGTGTGGAAGTCGGGGTGCCAGCTCAGGTGTCGTTCTCATTGCTTGACCATGGTTCAAAATTACGTGGTCTGTCACCAAAAGCCTTTGTGTAGCTGAATAGTAAGATGTTAATATATATATTCAATCACTCATTCATAATAAATCACCATCTCTATTTAATTATATTAAGCAATCAGAATTTATTCAGGCGTTATACACTGCTGTTTGATCGGATCAACTTGTTAAGATTTATTAAAAATGATGTTCATTGAAATCAAAAACAGTCATCCCGTTTTCAATGATATTATGTATTCTTTATTTTAAAGGTGTCCTTTTCATATAAATTGTCAAGTGATTAAAAGGAGAAAAAGGAATTCAAATACCTAAAATTTTCCTTGCTTGAAAATTATGTATCTTTAATTGTGGTTTAATACACATAGTTAAAAGATAAATCTCTCTCTTTATATAGTTTTTATAATCACATAATTAATATGTATATATAAATATTGGGTTGATCATTACTTGAATTTTATTTTAGATAAGCGTTTTCAAGATTTCACTTTAAGAAGAGTTTTTTTTAAAGGCTCAGAGAATATAGAAATATGAAAGACTTAAATAGGAATATTTGATTCAAGTGTAAACTTTTCCTAATTGGAGTGAAAACTAAAGTAAAAAGTCAAGCAAATCTAATTCTAATGTTATCCTTTATTCAATATTGGCTATAATCTGTGAATAAATCTAAAATCGGTGCTAATTAAAACATTCAATTTTATTTTATAAAGAGAGATAAGTGATTGTGATGTAACATTCTTTTTCGGCACTTTCACATTCTAGAATTTCCTTAGTGATTCAATATTCAGTCTTTAATAGTAATAAAATGTTTTTAAAATCATTTTCCGAGTTTTTGATATTTATATAATATTTTTAAGTATTTATTATCAGAAAACACTGAATAAAAAAAATAAGGAACAATTAAAATTTAAAATCATCATTATCTAAGTGAAAAAAACACCTTTTATTTTTTTTATTGATATTTAAATTACAGAAATCGTAATTTTGGCTGTAATTGTACTTAAGTGTGATTCAAATATAGAAAAATAAAGTGTACAAAATAGAAAACCTTTAATTTCATTGAAAAGATTTTTTGAATCTTTTATAGCTTGTTTAGAGAAAAATATTATTCAATTATTTTACACAGATTATCAATTTAAAAGTGCTTTACTAAATGAAACAAATGATTTATATATATATATATATATATATATATATATATATATATATATATAATAAATTTTTTCTTAAGTTGATATAGCACAAAAAAGAAAACCAAGTAGAATTTTAAGAAATGAAGAAATTTCGAAAGTGCATTAGCATACATTGTAAATGTATAAAAATAAGAATGCATATACAACGTATAAAAATGAAAATACTTTTACAGATGAAAAAATATAATAAATGTATAAAAATAAATCTCAAGATCTTCCAGTTTTTTTTTTCTTTTCTTAATCTGTTTTGAAAGATGGTGAAAATTTTATATGTTATAACTTGAGAAAAATTTATTTATATCCCTTACTGCCTCCTTTTTAAAAATCTAAAATTGTAAAAGTCGTGTTGTTTTCCTGTTTTGGTTGTTAAAAAATTCAGGTTTTATTTTCCACAATTTTTTTTAAAAAAAAAATAGCCATTTCCCCCTAAAACTTAAAGTTAAAAAAATTAAAGTAATGAAAACGTGAGAAAAATAAAATAATATATATATATATTGTACAGTATAATTATATATTCATTTCCAAACTACATCTCAAAAAAGAAAACATTATTTTTAATTGTGCAGGGAAAAAGAGAGCTTTTGCAGAAACGTGGAATTCCCCCCCCCCCCGCGAGTTTAATGTATTACTACGCGTAATTTTCTCCGGCGTAATAATCTTGCATATGGTTGCTATAATCTTGTCAACTCAAGAATGGCGATCGACCTTTGGCTAGAAAACAGGATTTGGCGTTCGAACATCTTTCACAATTTTTTCGAAATAGTTCTCCATTTTACCTGAAGGTAGCGCTGTAAGCGGCATTCTGTGATTGGACGAAAAAATTTGTGGAACTGGTTACCAAAACATACCATCAATCCCGGTCGTTTGGCGTAACTTTTTTAGTTTAAGTTTTGGGTGGGCGATACTAAAGCTGTTCCAGCCCTTGAATCTTTTTTGATTTTTGTGATAATCCTATATATAAATAACGTAAAATTAAATTAATTACTTGTAATTATCACTTTATTTTATTAATTAATGCTAATTATTAATCCAGTAATTTATATTTTACTCTCTTTTGTTAAAAAAATCGACAAAATCGGAAGAATCATTTGGTATAGTCTTGATGTGTTATACAAGTTGGGGGACTTTTGAACGTAACCCCCCCCCCTTGAAAAATTTTTGTGTGCGCTACTGTGACTAGTCAATCTACCAAAATTTAATGTAAAAACACTGCTATGTGACTCGTAGCATTATACGGTGATCTGTGGTCGCTGAAAAAACATGCTATGTGCAGTAGCGGATAAAGCCA
The DNA here is from genome assembly GCA_019973975.1 of Trichonephila clavata. Lineage (NCBI taxonomy): Eukaryota > Metazoa > Arthropoda > Arachnida > Araneae > Nephilidae > Trichonephila > Trichonephila clavata. Next base: position 10,065 of record BMAO01026444.1, on the reverse strand, counting down.
ATGGGCGACCGGGGAGATACCCGATGGGGAGGAGCGATTTAGGGCCAAACAAGAATTAAAGAAATATTTAAATGGCTAATTATGAATCAAACGCGGTTTTGTTTAAATAATTATTTAATTACTGTTATTTATTGTTTGTGGTTTACTTGCATTATATATATGAATAAATTGTTGCTTCTCTGCAAAGGTATATTTTTATTGAAGTTATAACTTTTTAGGCGCGTTTTGCTGAAGTAAGAACTTAAATGAAGAGTGAAGTTCGGGTCCGTTACGCATAGTCGGATTATTTTGGTTCTAGTTGGAAGTCGTGCTCCTGTTGCTTTGTTTTAAATTGAAAACTTTTAGGCACGAGTTGGTTTTTTTTAAGTAAAAATTTCATATAAGCCTTTTCCGTGAAATTTTATTTTCCTTCTTTAAATGTTATTGCCATGTCGCCCACTTCCACTCAACTTCAGCGAGTGAAAGAGAACAGGAGAGTATAAACGAAACTAATTTTTTTTAAAAAAGAGTTTATTCTTGTGTAGGAAATTGGAAGAGGGATTCTGTTAGTTATTATTATAATATTTTATAGCTTGTTATCAAGCTGCAACTCTCCCCGGAGAACCACAGGTATTAATTTATTATCTAGTGACGGGTGAGTTTAATTTTTCCGTTGAGCATTGTTTATGATCGATACTGTTTAAAAATGTTACAAAAGTTGACTTCCCAGCTGTAACAGCAGAAGAAATCGGGGAAACAGTGCATGAATTGTTTAAAATCGTTGAACTGAAGTAAATATTTTGAATTTTTGATTCACCTATTTGATTATATGGTATCTTGTTACATTTTGGGATTTTTTTTAAAAAAACACAAAAAACCCACAATTTTTTAATATAGTACAAAGGTACCTACAACATAAAGTAGGATTTAGAACTTCGGTAAACTTCGGTAACATTAACGCTATGCGAATATTGAAGTGTTTTTCAAACATTCTCTTTGTAATGAAATTATTTAATCAAAATGAGCTGCAAGACTTTTAGTCATATATTTTTATACCAAATATAATAAGAAACTACCTTTTAATGGAAGTAAGTGTAACATTTTTACTAAAAAGAAAAATGGGTGCTGTTAATGAGCGTTGTACATAAGCAAAAATTTTTTTAAAAAAAATACTTTTTTTCTCTATTTTGTTTTTTAAATTGTAAGGCTATTATTATATTGAAAACTTTTAATTCCCCCAAATGCATATTGAATTTAAACACTTAGATAATATCAACCATATTAGATATTTTTGTAAAGCAGCTTTCGCAAAAATCAATTTTGAGACGCCTTTGTCCATAGTGCATTATCAGTGTCCTGATAAGCAAACAAAAACAAAACTTTTTTCTGTATAACCAGCTCTGTCACGAACTTTGCTATCAAATGAAGGATATACGTAAAAAATAGACATTAATAAACAATGTGTGTGAACCAACACACTGTGCACTAATGTTCCGTTTTTCTTATACTATGTTATGCTATTGGGAAATCGTGATTTATTTTGATTTTTCTGAAACTACTTAAAATTCAGCGTATTTATTCGACGTATTATATTTTTAGAAATTGTGCAAAATTTTGCTTGATTGGTAGAACTATATGCGGCCGCCCCTTGTTTTGGCCGCCCTCGTGCGGTGCACGAGCTGTACACCTGCTAGGATCGGCCCTGATACTGGGATCGAACTCTTGACACGCTAGCCATAATCCGATGCCTAGACCACTTGGCCACCGTGGCCAATTTTTGTATAAAAGCGGGTTTTATTGTGGATAGATATGAGTATTGTGTGGTAAGGATATGGAATTGGTTGAAAGGCACGATATAAGTGATTGTTTTGAGTGAAGGTGTAAACCTAAGATGAAAGGACAAATGCATGACGTCAAAAGGAGTGTGAGAAAAAATTATTTTTTTGAATTAAGTCGAATGACATTGAATGAGATTTTAGTTCAGGTTCAATTGTGGGTGAGTCAGAGTAAGGTTAATTTTAATATGAAAGAGTAAATGTTCTTTTAAGACTGTGTGTGATAATCGTTTTCAGCGATTTGGCCGCCATTTTATTTGCGCAGGCAGTATTTTCACTACACTGTTTTCTTTGAATCTCGTTCGTAAAGGAAGTCGCCATTTTGGCAAGATTTTGAAAAAGTCGCCAAGGGTGACCGTACAGTAAATTTTTAACGACTTCTTTTCTTGCCTAGTTTTCTATTCCATTTTAATCTTTAAAATGCTTTATCAAATACTGCCCCATTAAAAGAGGAACACTTTTGCCTAGATTTACCTTGATTTATGCAAAAAATAATTAACTTTCCAAAGCTTTTTTTTTTATAAAAACGATCCATTTTTACAGAACAAATAATAAAATAGAATATTTTAAGAAAAACGAGTCAAGAATCAAACAAAAGTTTGTTTTTTTTGTGTTTTTTGTATGTGACAGCACTGCAGAAATCAAAAAGCAACAGAAGATATTTCCATTTAAATACATCCTTTAAAAATGCTTTTGTGTACAATAACGCTAGTGTTGAACACATCCTTCACGGCAAAACCAAAATCACCCACTCATGCATGTAATTAAAACCCAGCAATCATGCATATAATGAATGCCCTTATAAACTTTAATCTCAGGCTAAAGTTAGATTTCTACTAATTTTTAAGTGGGCGAACACTTTATGCATTTCAACATGAATGAATGTTAAAAAGAATGCTTATAAAGTCTACTTACATAGTATATTTTCATCTTTCTTCATGTAACCTTCTATTTTCATGCTATTTTCATTTTACTATGAGCCCTACAAGAAAGGTGCATTTCATCATTTAGCTATGCATTGTAAGTAACTTATTAACAGGAATTGATATTAAAAAGTGAATGCTTAAATAGTTAACTTACACAGTATAGCAAGCTTTTGTTTATTGAAAGGTCTTGCTTCTTCTTGATGTCGACACATCTTTTGTCTGTTTACCATGTTTAATTACCAGTAATTTGGTTTCCGACAATTCACACGCTAGTAACTGATGGTGTCAGGTGATTCCGTTCTGCATGTCCAGCTTTCTGAGATAAACATGCTGCGCATTAATATGCGCAGATGTTCAGGGAGGAAACATGCACAAAATTATGCGCAGGATGACCAGGGAGGAAACTAGCTTTTGAGGGGCTAGACGCTTATAAGCGCTAGTACTTTCAACAGTTCATTCTGAGTTTTGCGTTTCATCCTTGTTCTTGAATTCCCCACCTGAAAACACGGGTTTATCTACTCATAGTAACAGGTAAGTTGAGAATATATTTAAACTTGTGTGTTCCAAAATGAATTTTCATTCTTCTTTTTCAATGTCCTGTTTTTTAATGTTTTTGAGTTTTTTCAGGTAAATATAAACGTATATAGTCAATATTCACTGTTTTATGTATTTCGGGATACTTTGATATATAATGCCGTTTCCATATAATAGGTCGCTGTAAATTACGACAGTTCTTCTGTAGAGATATAATTTAATAAGACGGATTTTTTTTAATTGCATTTCAACTTTATTAACTTATTGGAAAACTAAGCTATTACTTTATTTATCTAAGCATTCTTAACTCATTGAAATTTTTTTATAGAAATCCATTTTATGTTATCACACACAGAACCTCTTTTAAATCATTGGCCAACTCAATTTTATGCGATCCCACGTTACATTTATGAGTTGTTTTAATTCATAAGATTTATTTTTTTAAAGCATTCTATCAATCTCTAAATTTTTTTTTTTTTTTGCATCACATCCACTTTACCTGTGAAATATATATCTGATGTTTCCGCAGTCAGTATAATTCCTAGACTTATAGCATTAGAATTATTATAAGTTTTAGAAAAAGCGAGAAAATCTATATTTACTTCAATATCACTTAAATATTTGATTCTTTTCTATGCAGTGATGGATCTACTAATGAATGAATGAATCCCTGTTTTCAGAATTTGTTCGCATGTATTGTATTCCCTGCTTGATAAGGATGGTATTAGTGATTTGAGATAACTAACAGGGCCGTTCGTAGGGTGTCGGTCGCCCGCGTGCGAAGACCTAATATGCCGCCCCTCTAGAGAATTTTTCATATTTTGATTAATAGTTATATTTAATACCTATGTATTTAATTACTTATTTAATACTCATATATTGAGGTTATAATGTCATCTATGTAACTGTATCAGAGTAAAAAGTAAAACTTAAATAAAAATGCAAAAATTTGAATTGCAAAATTTTATTTTTGGATCAGCTAATGGGTTATAATCGCGACAAAATACTTTAACAAAATATAAATAAATATTACATTAGAAAAAAAAATATTTTACTATTAGAAAAGCAAAACCAAAGTATTTATTAAAAAAATAATCTAATAAAAATGTTCTAAAGCATAAATCTCGTGAAACTAAAAGTATATATAAATCAGTCCTTCTACAAAGACAACTTAATAATTAATTATTAAATAACTTTTCTGGATTTCGGAGAAGCAAATTTGTCAAAAAAAATTGGTGAAACCAATTTTTTCAGAGATTTCGGATTCAATGGAGAATGTGTCCATGTCTGAAAGCCTTTCTTGTGTAAAGTGTTCCTAAAAATTCTTAGAAAAAATTCTAAAATATATACCTTACCTCCAGTATTGCTAACACATCTAATAAAAACCATTATTTGTTCTTTGTGACTAATATCTGATGTAGTGTCAAGATTTATAGTGTAATGTTTTGTTTTTTTGACAATACTTGTTATCTCATTACGAATAGGGCCTTGTTAGCCTATGGCCATGATAACGGAGTCATGGCAGGCACGTCATAAATTCGAGCCCAGTGCCGCTGAAGGCCTGCCGTCTAGTGGAGCGATGTACGTTAAAATTGTCGAGAGCTCAACTGTCCTCACGTTGGCATGGTGTGGTAGTTAGGAGAGGGTTTGCCAACTCAGGTGTCATCCTGCATCACATATATATATATATATATTACCTGCTGACCCGGCCCGGCGTTGCACGGGCTTTTTACCGAGGGTATAACTTAATCCCCATGTTAATTTCCTAGTTTATTTCTGACGCCAGCTCTTCTGTGCGGTGTGAAACGTACGATGTGAGTGCATGGCCCGTGAGTGCGTATCATGGCTTTCTCGTTTAACATTTTCCCTTCTCTTGACAAAATCAGCATTTCCAATATTGTTTTCGAAATTACTTTGACTTCTTTGTTTCTTTCCTATCCACTTACCCCGGGGTTGCACGGGCTTTAACCGAGTGAATAACTTCATCCCCATGGGAATTTCCTGTTTCCCTTAGGACGATAGCACTTATGTGTGTGTGTGTGTATGCGCGCGAAGTGAGTGATTTCTTTAACTAAAAACTCATTTTTTCGAAATGTGTTCTTAAGTTGGTGTGGTAATTAGGAGAGATGGGTGAAAGCTCAGGTGTCGTCCTCATCACTTGACCGTGGCTTAAAATTTCGAAGTCCGTCGCCAAAAACTCTCGAGTAGGTGAACACTGCGAATTTATAAATCACTCACCCGCTTTCCAATTCTTTCGTTGCAGTTTTTTCGTCCTCGAAAACGAAAATGTAGCCTTTTTAAAAATAGTTGTATGTTGAAAAAAGACAGAAAAGTAGAAATTTTTCAAATTACAAAATTTAACTACTATTTTAAATCTTGAAGTAAAATTGTGAGGATTTTTTGAAATGTCGACACATGGGAATAAAGTTCATGCAATTATCTTTTTTAAACAAGAAATCACTAAACGATTGATTTAAGTATTTTGAGTGTTTTTTTATAAATTTTTTCAAAATGTTTTTGGCCTTTTATTTTTTAGATCACTTATTTGATACAGATAAATATTTTAAATGAATCCCAGAAATGTATTGAATACATTTTTCCATCTTAATCTGACATCAATAATGATTTAATTTTGAAAATTATATAAAGAGAAAATGATGAAAATTGAAGCAAAAATAACTTTTTCAATCGCATTTTTTTACTCGCCAAATTGTTGATTTTCGCATGTATAAGTCAGAACTTTTTGATTTAACACTTGAGTTAGAAGTGAAGTTTCAGGTAAAACATTTGAAAGCTGTTTGGCGCGAAACCATGTTTCGACGCTAAGGCTTGGCATACTGTAAAATCCCGTATTTTTTATTAAAGTTTTTAGGGCTGAATTTTTAAGTTAATGCTTTCAAACTTCACACATTAATTTCGAAAACGGAGGACTTTTAAATAAAAAATGTACAAAAAATACTGTTTAGATTATTTCTTGCAATAACTTTATTTAAGAAAATCGCAATTTTTTTTTAAAATCCGTAATTTTTAAGCAATATTTTCAATCTTCACACAGAAGTTTGATAACGTTATTCTACAAACATGACAAAAGTTTCGAATGTTAATTTTAATAAATAACGAAGTTATTCAATGTTAAGTTGAAATTTTCGACAATTTTTCGAAAATTCTTTAAAAAAAAAAGTTTTGGGCATTTTATTTTTTAAATGACTTGTTCTAAAAGAAAAAGGCTTGAAGTTATTTAGTGTATTTTATCGTTTTCATAGCACAAAAATAAATTCATACTTAACGAGTTTGAAATAATTTTCATAAAATTGCATCAATTTAACTATTTTTTTAAAAAATATCTTAAAAAATAGAAAATACTATTATTTGCAAAAAAAAAAAAAAAAAAAAAAATACTGTATCGTGGCGAAAGAAATGATCTTTTGATTCTGTATTTATTTTTTGTCTGATTTAAAAAACAAAAATCGGATGCTGTTTAAATAACGTCGAGAATACCGAAAAATTTCACCCTCTGTTCATTCAAGACGCAGACGGAAAAAATAACGCGCAGGGTTAAAACAATTAAGCGTTTTAAGGTTTTTAATTAAAATCTTTTCAACTAATTACAATATGGAATGGAAAATAGTTTACGTCCTATTCTCAGACCTACTGAACATACGCACAAAATTCATAAGAATCGGCCTCACGTTTCGGAGAGTTTGGTTACAACACTGTGACACGAGAATTTTATATAATATATTTATATATAGCACTTTTTGAATTCCGTTTTCTTTCTCTCCTTGAACTTTATATATGTGGTTCGGCATGGAAAAACTAATTGATTGCTTTAAATGTGTTACTAGTTTGATTAGCGATGTTAAGACTAAGTGCCCTTTTTAAAGACAGTAAATTAAAAGTAATTTTGTGTTTTCTTTTGAGATTATATTATTAAATTAATTCTGGAAATAAAAAGTAAATTTGACCAGATCTTTATTTTAAAATTACAAGTTTTTCTTAAAAAATACTCATATTTTGAACTTTTTTAGTTATTTTCAGTGATTTCTATTTCTTAGATTATTGAAAACAAAAGTTAGCATAGATTTGAACATTCCAAATTAATTTTCCCTACTAAAAATTCCTTGTTGAAATTTAATAATTAGTTTTTATAGCTAAAAATGGAGGAATATTTAAATTTTTTAAACTACTAACTTGAAGTTTTTTTAAAAAAAATATCTAGTGCTCTCAGACAAAATCAACACTAACTTTTAAAGAACATAATGTATAAAAATTCTACAAAAGTTTTTCCATATTATCTCGAACAGAAAAAAACCCTTTGGAGAATATCCTCAAAATTGAAAAGTTTGAGAAAAACACAGTTAAAGTTTTTAAAGACATAAAGCAAATCTAATAATGCCTCTGAAGATCTAATTTTAAAAATTGTTATTTTCCAAATTATGTACAGTATCAAAACACTACGTTAATTAAATATGTTTGGCGATATATTTTGTTTATATTTAAACAAGCTGACCCGGCCCCGCGTTGCTCGAACTTTTACCGAGGGTATAACTTAATGGCCATGTTAATTCCTTCTTTCTTTCTGACGCCAGAACTTTTGTGTGGGTGTGACGTGTACGATGTGAGTGTATGGCCTGTGAGTGCGATTCATGGCTTTCTCGTTTAACATTTTCCCTTCTCTTCACAAAATCAGCACTTCCAATATTATTTCTCGAAATTACTTTTACTTCTTTGTTTCTTCCATCTACTCTTAGCCCGGCGTTGCACGGGCTTTTACCAGTGAATAACTTAATCCCCATGGGAATTTCCTGTTTCCCTTAGGACGATAGCATTTATGTGCGTGTATGCGCGATGTGAGTGATTTCTTTAACTATGACATTAAAACTCCCTTTTTCAAAATTTGTTCCTGCGTTGGTGTGGTGTGGTACTTAGGAGAGGTGGGTAAAAGCTTAGGTGTCGTCCTCGTCACATGACCATGGTTGAAAATTTCGAGGTCCGTCGATAAAACCCTCGAATAAGTGAACAGTGCGAATTTATAAATCACTCACTCACTTTTCAATTCTTTCGTTGCAATTTCTTAGTCCCCGGAAACGAAAATGTAGCCTTTTTAAAAATAGTTGTATGTTGAAAAAAGACAGAAAAGTAGAAATTTTCAGATTACAAAATTTTACTACTATTTTACTACTATCTTGAAGTAAAATTGAGAGGATATTTGAAATGGTTCGACACACGGGAAAAAAGTTTCATGCAATTATCTTTATAAAAGAAGAAATTATTAAATAATGGTTTTAAGTATTTTGAGTGTTTTGTTAAAATTTGTTCAAAAAAGTTTTTGGTTTTTATTTTTTAAATCACTGATTTTAAAAGTTTTAAAAATCATTTTTATTAAACGCAACGATTTTGATTTATTTTAGAAAAAAATCATAAAATATTCAAAATATCATTGTTTTGAAAAAAAAAAGTTTTTTTAAAAAAATTCTTAAAAGAAGGTTAGTTTTCGGCATTTTTTTTTAATCACTGATTCTAAATGATCAATGAACTTTTTAAAAATCAATTTTTCATTTAAATTCATCTACAGTGGTAGCAAAAGTCCTGAACCCACACTCATTTTAGCGTAATTTTGTGTTTTGACCTTCATTTTTCGTTGTGAAATTATAGCACTATCTTAAATATTGTTATTGATTTTAATGTATTTTTTATGCTGATTTCAAATCTACTACTACTTTCTTAATGACTAAAATATTTTTGTAGTAAGCTGCCTGAACACAATAATGTGAAATATGTGCAGAATAAAACAATATAAAATAACATAATATGCAAAGAAAAATAACACGAAAATTGACAAATACGGTATATTAATAAGCATTTTGAAAATTACACTGTTGTCACATGTTAGAAAATCAATATTTATGGGCCAGCCGTTTGCTTTAATTACGGCTCTACATCTTTTGGCATGGAATGCACCAATTTCAAAAGAAGATCTTTCGTGACAATATGGTTGAAGAAAATATTAAAGCTTCAATTAATTCACGTTTGTTTGAAGGTTTTTCTTTGAAATTTCATAACCATTTTAAACCATAAGTTCTCTATCGGATTAAGGTCGGGAGACTGTCCTGGCCAGTTCATTCTATTCACAGTATGGTCTTTCAACCATTTCTGGAGTACCTTTGCACGATGACAAGGGCTTTATCGTCCTGAAAAATCCATGACTGATTCCCAAAAAGATCTCTCGCAGTTGGTAGCAATTTATTTTGTAGTATTTCAAAGTAATACATTGCTTTCACTGTTCCGCTAACTATGTAAAGTCTTCCAACACCATGAGAAGACATGCAACCCATACCATCACTTTTGTCGGGTACTTTCCTTTGGGCTTCAGACACTGAGAGCTGAATTCCTCATGAGTGCGTCGTCTTACATAGCACTACTTTGGTTGCCAGAAATACAAAACTCACTCTCGACACTAAATATTACCTTTTCTCAATCTTTAATAGTCCATAATGAATGTTCCCTTGCCCACGTCAATCGCCTCTTGCACTGAAATTCAGTCAGTAATGGTTTTGGGCGCGCTTTACAGCCTCGTGACCCAATTCCAGCAGTCTTTCTCTAACAGTTCTTGGCACACACTCACATTTGATGTCAAAGTCCATTGTTTCAAAATTTGCGAGGAATTAAGCTTTCTGTTTAAAAGTGAAACTCTTTGCAATAACCTGTCTTCACGTAAAGATGTTTTTCTTTGTCGTCCTGATCGCCCTTGTCCGCAATAATTTGTTTCAGAAAATCTTTTCAAAGTTCTC
>BMAO01026443.1:0-23140 GCA_019973975.1 Trichonephila clavata | reverse complement strand
GATGATTCAGATATTTTATAGCTTCTCTTGATTTTACAATGCAACTTTGTATTCATAGTCTAATTAAATTCGCCCGTTAGTGAAGCCATTTTAGTAATAAGTGTTGATGGATGAAGGAAGGCAGAGGAGCTTGGATATGTTATTCCACTTTCAACGAGGACTTCGTTAGGAATAGTGTATTCAGTTCTTTTTGTCAGAGAAATAATTTATGACTAAATTTTTAAGTTCAGATTAATAGTCTTTTATCCCATTATATCTGGCAATGAAAAAATCAGATGATGGATTTAATGAGTTGCCTTAGAACTGGAGAACCAACTAGGAAAAATAAAAATAAGAACAACGGAATGAGCGGAATCAAAACGTTTAATATCTTCACCTTCTGAAATGGACGTAAAATTATTTCATTTATAATATATTTTAATAATGGTGCAATAACAATTAACACTATAACATAAACACAAAGACGTTTTCTTTTTTGTTATGTTGGTGATCCCTGAACATATAAGAAACAATTTTAAAAATTTCTTGTAAATACCGAAAAACCGGTACTTAAACTTGTGAATACCGGTATTTCGAAACTGTATGAATGGCTCAAAATACCAGTATTTCGAAACTGTATGAATGGCTCAAAATACCAGTATTCGGTATTCCGGTATACCGGTGTTGCAATCCCTACTTAAGGGTTCCACATTATAGTCTTGTTACTGACTTACTGATAAACATTTTAAAACACTTCTTTTCCCCCCTTCTTTAAGAAAACAGTTAACATCAAATTTCATAAAAATATTACGAAACACTCATTTCAAATAGTGCATTTACTGCATTAATTAAAATTTTTAATGAAAAGAATGGTGCTGCATTTCTTTTACAAGTACTGTTATATCAGCAGTGGCGGATTAAGCGGGTGTCGGACCTGGCGGCCCCCAGGGGCCCCAAGCTTGATGAGTGCAAAGGCCAGCGACAAACCAACCATGCCACCTTGGAACAAAAAATGAAAAGAAAACAAAGTTACAATGAAACCCCCGCTAGAAGTTTATCGGCATGCAAAGAGAAATCCTAATGTAGAAAAACTTTTGAAAATATTTTTAACAATACCGATATCGAATGCATCAGGTGAATGATCTTTTTTAGTTTTAAAACGTATTAAAAATAATTTAAGAAGTACTATGGGATAAAAGACAAATTGAACAACATGGCCATATTATATACAGAAAAAAATGTTTGAGACAAAATAGATATGGTAAAAATAATTGATGAATTTGCCAAAGAGATATCAAACTGTATAGCAAAACTGTAAGCTCTTAAGTAAGGTTTTTAATATTTTTTTTTTATATACACAGTTAAGATTTTTCTTTAGCCGATGAGTTTTATTATATCATACATTTTATTTTGAAAATTTAAAGTAAATGACTCTTTTCACTATTTTAGTTTTTCGACTCTTAAGCCCATGGGTCCCAAACCTTTTACCGCCAGGGGGCCACCAACTACCTTAATCCGCCTCTGTACATCAGGTGTAATATTTGAAATCTGCAGTCTCAATTCCGGTTCTACGGTTTCTACACTTATTTTTAAGATAAAAGAGAACTGAGAAAGTATTCTTTCACATAAATCAGTAATTTGGAAAGGCATCGGAGCTTTCGTGGGCAACTCGGAAAAATGTTCCTGCAAGTGTACCCAAAAGTTTGGAAGGGAGTTATTATAATAATATGGCTATTAGTTGCAAACAAAAAACTATATTAATATTCTTAATCGAAATACACGTTGTAGATGTTTTTTATTGGGAGCAATTTAGTGATCTAGTCAAGATTGGCACATCTTTTTATTTTCCCATGAGGCTTTACAGTTTGTAAAAGAGGGATCATTAAATGAGACTTTCGAGGACACCCTCTAGAAAGGCACTGGGGACTCTACAGGTCCACGGACCACAGTTTAAAAAACGCTGATCTATGACTAAAAATGTTAGAGTTGTCAATTTCTGGTAGACTAGTGAAAAGTTTTCTTTTTATAGTTTTTAAATATATTTTCGAAAGGTAGTGATAGAATACAGGCTTTGCATAAATCACCGTTACGCATGTATTTATAAGTTTTAGTTAACATTATTATTGTTGAGCTTTGCGAGCTTTTTTAGCTTTTGAATAAAAGTTTTGGCTGTGTAGCTCCAAATCAGACATTTTCGTGTTCATGCATTAAATTTCGGAGTTTCTCACGCGATTGTCTTGTATGTTGTCTCCATGTGAGTTTTGTTGTTGTTGTTGTCATCAGGTATTTTTGAGTTAATCTAAGTGTTTGGTGTTTTGAGACCATCCAGTTTTAGTTTAGTAAGAGGTAGAGGAAGAAACAAATTTTCCAGATATTATTAAGAGAACTGCAGCAGTTTAATCGATGTTAATTTTTATTTTTCAAGTGTTAAACATTTTTTCGGGGATTTATTTATAAGAGCTTGTCAAGAGCAAAAGTAATTGTCTTTGAAACTGGCGAGCGCAACAGTGTCGTAGGAGTTAACGTTAATTTTAGCAAAATAACAGTTTGAAATATCATTAAAGATGGTATTGAAAAGAATAGTGCTCACAGAAGAGATTCTTACGGAACATTTGCCAGGATGTTACGAGAGGTTGAGAGATTATTCTTAACAATAATTTGGAACTTTTTATTTCAAAGAGGTAAAACTTGATGAGGTTAATAAATCAGCACAGTTATTGATAATCATTTTGTACAGTAGTCTGTCTACCCAGATTGCTAAAAGCTTTAGGGTTATCTAAGAAGATTGCACCAGTATATTTATTTCTTTTTCTGAAAGCCTCAGAAGTAATTATTTCGGTTTAATTTAAAAGAGGATTGGAATTTTTTTTGGTAAAACAATATTGATTTGAATTAATGAGATTATTTGCATAGTCTTTTAGTCTTTTTAGCATGATAAACTAGGACAATATCTGTCCGGGGTATTTGAATCTTGACTAGGTTCAAAGATTGAAAAGATAATGGCAGTTTTCCAAGCTTCTGGGGGATATTTATATTTGAGGATGTTATATTGATTAAAGTATAATTAGAATGAAAACTTCAATAGCAAGAGTTTTAAATATTTTATTAGATATTTTACCTTTTTCCGGTTCTTTTTTGATATTAACATTTTAATACAACTAAGCATTTCGTCAAGAATAGCCGGATCAATTGTTACTCTTACAGTAAATAGTAAATGAGTTATAGATGCCATTGCGAATCGCGTTGTAATTGTTAATTTTAAAAAGAGGGTCGTATTATTTCCCCCCTAAGAATTTCAATAGGAACCACAAAGGTATTTACTTTCTATTCATCTGTATCTTCTGAAAAAATCTGACGGTTTACTGGTGGTTCTGTGATAGTCCTGAGTTTTTAAAAATTTGCATGTTTTGCCAAATTTTCGGATGTTTGTTCCAGGATACTAAGTGTTTCCAATTTTTACACCCACTCTGCCAGCTAACATCACCGCCTTCTCCTTTTTTTTTGGAACTGTTTGCACCTGAGGTAGAGGATGATTCTAATAATCTGACTGGATCCTGCGCATACCAACCAGTCCCAAAAAGATTGCAATGAGATTTCTGAAAAGCATGACTTGTGGTCGTTTACGATACAAAACCGAAATCAATACAAAAACCTGATTTTTCATAACACAGTTTATTGTTTAGACGTGGTCCCGTTAAAGAAACTTAACAATAAATGTACCGTTATCAATTTCCGAATATAAGTCTATCCGTGTTTAAGCTTAAAGTGTGTTTTTTCTTTAAACATTTACCAGGAATTCAAATCCCGTATATAAGACAAACTGAAACAAAAGGAGTTCCTTTGATTTTAAGCATGTTAACATGCGGATGAAAATGCTTCTAAGTAGGTAGAAGGGGTAAAACAGGGATGGACATTAAGTCAATCGTGTTCGTTCGATGGACCACCAACATATTTTGGGTTGACCGCCTTTTCTAAGACCTAAAACGCGCATACCAAAAGAAACTTATTTATGGAACACCAACGCCAGTTAGACTAGAGAATCAGCTTTTCACAATCGATGCGACTGTGTTTACTTCAGTAAATGATTCGATCAAATGTTTAGACGACTCATGTACCTTCATTAGAAGCGAAAGATGACGCTTGGCACGTTCAAAGCCGCTGCAGGAGGAAAAAAGCTTTCTCTGTCAACCGAAAAATGAATTTTTCCTCACACGCCGACTGAAGAGGAGAATAAATGTTGATGATCAAGCTCTTTCCGTAATAGCACGGGATTGGCTATTGTTACATCATTCCACACCCCGCGCTTCCATTGGATTGGATTCTCGAATTGTGTACCATTCATGTACTGCGAGAATCGGCAGCGGACAAATGTAAGTACTTACGTAAGTTTCAAGTTCCTTAATTCACGTATGTTCTCTGCTCTCTGCATTGAATACACCCATGATCAACGGTCTAGCAGTCACTTGTAGTTGTTCAAGCATTCACAACCTGACAATTATTTGAGTTTTTGTGGTAAAAATAGTAATCTGTGTGTCATACTTTAAAAGAGGGTTACAATGTCAAAAACGTGTTAAGAAAAGAAAACGTACCATTTTAATGCAGAATGGCCACACCTACGCCCCTAGGTGGACCATAACACCTTAAAAACATTAGAAGTAGGCCATACCTCGGCAAAGTCCGCCCACCCCTGATGTAGAATATATTCTAATTAAATTGCTGTAAAGTAAATTTTAGTTACAGATAGTTTTATACTTTTAGCAATCCTACCTAAAACTCGCTATTTTTTTAATTCACTTGTTTTATTTTGCACAATATCTTTGATATCTGTATTTTACACCTTTGATTGGAAAGAGAAATTTTTATATACAGGGTGTAATCGTCAACCTGTACTTCATTGCCCTGAGGTAAAAATCGCGAAGCATGATAATCATATACATATAGACATCCCAATATGTGAATTTTATGTAGTATTTTGAAACTCGGATTCTGATACTGACTTTGAAGGATTTATGTGACTTTTTTTCATTAAGAATAGAATTTCCATTCAAAGCACCTCAAAAGTTACAAGATTAAAATGTTTGCGCATGACTAATGGGGAATGTAAGAAAACCTGTTTTTCATGAATTACATTTTCTCCGAGATCAGCGGATCCGTATATAGAAGTCGACCCCTTTACTTTCATTTTAAAAATGTTCCAAAAATTCTCGGCTTATAGACGGAAATATACGCTACGAAAATTCGTTTAAATATTCTAATTTCTTTTTCAGTAGTTAATTTTTTTTGATACAGTTTTGTTAAAAATATACTTCTGGACGAATTGCCTTTTAGAATTTCTCTTTATTGAATTATATGCACAGAAGAAAATAAGATATTTAAGAATATACATCTATTGTAAAAGCATAAACATGAATAAATTTATATTTTTTTAATTTGCAGTTTTAAATACGAAGGAAATGGCGAAACAAACTAAGAATTTCCATCCAACTTTTGGACCATGGATTTCACATTTAATTTTAAAAAAAAAACAGGGGGAAGGGAATGCTACCAATTTCATTTTTACTTATCACAGAAACAAGATATAAACTAATTTTAGATTGAGATAATTTAAAACAAAAAAATCGAAAAGCAAGACAATTTTTTACGAAAACTCTCTTTTTAACGTGGTTATACATATTGCTAAAATATGATTACAGCGAATTTTTTTCGTAAACGATGCTATAAGGAGAATCTTTTTCTTGCTTCGTAATGAAAGTAAATATATATGCCCACTAAAAACTTTTTTTTAATAAAAAAATTAAATGAAAACGCACTTTTTTATATTTCGACATCTGTAGAAGATTTTAAACATTATTGAATTTTTTTTTATTTTAGTCTTTTAATTTTTTTTATTGTTGTTTAAATACGATTTAAAATAATTTACTCATTGATAATTTTCTTTTTTTTAAAATTAATTTTTCTTGAATCCAAAAACATTTTAAGAAAAACACAATTTAAATGCAAAACATTTCTTGTTATATGCACATTAAAACATTAAACATATTGAAAAGAACGTGATGTTGTTTTAGCGCGAAAAATAGTCTTAAGAAAATGTGACAGTTCGCATAATTAATAAACCAAAAACTGAGTCCTTATTTAATCAAAACGTATCCCCCCATCTCTAATAAAAATATTTTTTTTAAAAAAAATTAACTCTCTTTATATATCTTTGACATTTTTTCTGAAATTTCATTTTCATGTTTGATTTGATCGAATACTTAATTTTCGATTTACTGATAAGATGTTTCTAGAAACTGTCAAACACGAGCAATTTCAAAACGCAAACGATAAATTCAATGTTTAATTATAAGACAGCTTTCATGTTATTTCACCCATCATGAAATTAGAGTAAGAAACGTGAGCCAACTTCCTCCTATCTTAAAGTTATTTTGAAAGGAAGTTGTTTTTTGAAGTTAATCATGCAAGGAGAATGCAAGAAAAAAAGTTGACAGGCAAATAATACTTCGATTCTCTACAGAGTGAATAGAAACTGGAACAGACGACATAAATGTAAACAGAAAAGGAGAATCGGAAATAGTTTTGGTAAGTAATCGAAATAGAGATTAGGTGTGTGTAATAAAATATTCGAAACCATTAATATTATTATTTGCAGTAATATTTACAGTTTGGATTATCTACTTCTTTTGAATTCAAATTTAACTTTAAAAAAATTCCTGATCATTTGGCTCTAAGTTGATAGACAAAACAAACTTAATTCAACCAAAATTGTGTGTGTGCGTTACAAATCAGGAAATTATTGATGTATAATTAATTCTTCCGTCGACTCATTATTTATTTACTATGAAAATATTTAAAGTATAATTTTTGCTTTTGGTAAGTACAAATAAACGCTGCATTTTTCACTGCATGTTTTCGAACTGCTTTCATAGTTTTCAAATCTGCACTTGCGAGGCCTTGAAATGTCATCAACACATCGAAAATGGCTGTGCATGTCATGCCTTTTATCTTGGCATGGCCTTTTAGCAGGCGGATTAGAATACTTCGATCTTATTGCGGGAGGAATTACAACAATGTCTTCCTCCTCCTCAGTTAAAATACTTTTGTTAGTAGGTGTAGATGCTGTAGCTTCAGCTATCTCTAACGTAAATTTTAAGAGATCCATTTTGAGTTCTTGGAGGAATTTCATTTGATATTACATCTTGTTTGTACTGAAACCAAGAAGTTGCTTCAGCTATAACAATGAAATGAATGGGTTCAAGAGATTTTGATGGTAAAGGATGATCCAAAGTTGTCTTTATGTGTCAAATATTTCCATGTTTTTTTCATTGCTATGATCTGAATTTGATTTTCTTTCCAGTATGCGTCGTTCATATGCTTTGCCCCCAGCATAGTCATCACCCAAAAGATTACTAAGTTCAGAATCTGATCTATTCATCAATTGCAAAACTTCTTCTGTGTGAGAATTCGTTTCCGTTTTGAAAGGTACTTGAAAAACATTTTGGTTAAAAGTTAGTACAGTATTACGCAATTTATATGATATAAAAGCTCGTCGCAAGATTAAAGTACTCGTATTCAGTTTGAAAATTTTAAATATTAAAATCAATCAGATCAAGTTATTTAATTTACTTGCTTATCTACACAGGTAAATCTCGGGACAAGCTTTTATATCGTATAAATTGTGTAATGACGTTATAAGTTGATTGTTGAAAAGTTCTAAAGGAAAAGTTTATTTTATTCTTTTTAGCGCATTTAAATAAAAGCTTGTTTTTAATAAATATTTTTTACTTTTAATTTATTTTTTACTTTTTAGTTATTGCTGGGCAGGTTTCTCAGTCTGTTTATCTCGTTCAACGCATCATTGTTGCAAGGTCATTCTTGCGAAAAGTGTATTAGACGAAAAACACTTTTTTTTTTTAAAATCCGTAATTTTTAAGCAATTTTTTCAATCTTCGTACAGATCTCGAATAATATTGTTCTGCAGACGAAAAAAAGGTTCCGTGAGATTATCTTCAAAAATGACGAAGTTATTAACTGTTAAATAAAAATTTGGAGTATTTTTTGAAAAATCGTTAAAAAAAAGTTTCCGGCATTTTATTTTTTAAATGACTGATTCTAAAAGAGCAAGGCATGAGCTGTTTTAGTACGGAATGTCGATTCATTTAAATGAAAAAGAAATTCTTACGCAACGATTTAGACATCATTTTCATAAGAAACGCATCAATTTTGACTCATTTAAAAAAAATCGTGAAAAATACAAATATTATTATATTGTAAAAAAAAATATACCGTATCGGGGTGAAATAAATTATCTTTCAGATTCTGTAATTATTTTTTTGTCTGAGTTTTATAGATAAAATTAGATCGCTGTTCTAAAAACGTCAAAACTCCAAAAAAATTTCCCCTAATCTCGTTCTTTATTTTACGTCGCCGAACACAGCGGAATAAACAGTCCACAGGGGTAAAACAATTACGCACTTTAAGATTTTTAATATCTTTTTAACTAATTGCAATATTGGAATATAAATGTTCAAATTATGCATTGTCATCCAAACTAAACGTGTATACAAAAATTCAGTTCAATCGGTTGAAGATATCAGCATCAAAATTGAGTTGCAACATTCCACCCGAACAAATTACATACATTGCAAGTTAAATAAAAGCTTGTAAAAATAACAAAGTCCGGGATATCCCTCATGAAATGATAGCTCTTCATATAACACTTGTGATGTGAAATCAAACTGGCCCCATCTCTCACAGACGTTCCAAGAAATGGAAGACCTAAGACTAGCCATTCAAATAATAGTTGCAATTTCGTCTGAATGAGACTGATCTTAGTCTGTACATGAAATTTTTTTGTCTCAAATTGTGAGTAAAAATGTCAAAGGTATCAGAATGCTGGGGTTCCACGATTACCGATTCGTTTTTAGCTGACTCCTTTTCTTGACGGCATCATCTGTCACGGGAGATGTTGAAGACAAGTGTTTTGGTCGTTTGCCAATTATAGATGAATCTCTTGTGCGTGGATGTGTTACGGATTGCCAAATTCGTTCCGTATCGATGTTACTACAGTGATGGTCACTTAGGTGAAGGCTGCGTTGGGGATATTCAGGATGACATGGCACATGTCTCAAAGTTTGTCACTGGTTTTGAGATCTAGGTGGTATTCTGGAGTCTCGCCTGTGGTCCATAAACGAGTCTCGGGTTATGCCTTTTTGTATCTCTTAGAAGGTGGATTATGTTACACCTTCAAAGAAAGACACTTGATACAGAATGGTTTCTATTGAACGTAGCCAAGATTTACTATTAAGGCATTGGTCCTTTGTCACCCTTCTTTGGTAGACTTAAAAATCGGAGATTGGAGTGATAACTTTGCTTGTTTCTTACAAGCCTTGACGAAAGTAAGTCAAAGGTTGAATTGCCCTAGAATTAATGCGATGGCAAATTTCCCGCGAGAAACTAAGTGACCTTAGGGAAATAATTAGTTATTTATCAGGAAATTGATCCTTCAGGGGAAACCATCGCAAATCTATGAACATAGTTCAAAAACCTAACAGATGAGCAAGGAGTAAAACACATATACTCACCTCTCCCAAAAAGGCTAAGATGCAGAAGTCTGCGGGAAAGGACACGATTTCTGTTTTTTTTAGACTGTCGGAGAGTTATTTTACCCCCATATACCCGTATGCTTATCACTGCATGTTACTGAACAAATTGTGTGATGCTCTGGTCAAGAAACGGTGCAGTATGATCACCAAAGGCATCCATCTTCTTGCCGAAAATGCGCCTGCTCACTTACCTCGATATATAGACAAGGAAACAAAGCGATGTACTTTAAAGTTTTGCTACATTCATTCTGTTCTCCCGATCTCACCCTACCCTAAAAGATTTTTTCTTATTCTTAGAGCTTTAAAAATCATTGAGGAGATTTGATCACATAAATAACGTGATTCACATGTACGATGTATATTAAAATTTCATTGAAATATTTTATTTAGAATCATATTTATATAAAATTCAGAACCTCTAATGTTTTTAGATAATGACTTCCTTACGCTTAGGTTTCTTTGTGGCTCTTTTTTTATTTATTTAATTCTTTACTGAAATGAACAACCAATATTTTTATTAATTATATCATTTTACATTATAGGTTTAAGTGTTATAATCCTGAACAAAATGGCGTACACCACGGACAGTTACCATAGCTGGATAATAGTTGCAGCATCCCACATAATTCATTTCTTTCTCTTTGGAATGTTCAGAGTTGGAGGATTATTGTATGTCGAAGCTATGGCCATTTATGGCATAGACAGAGAAACTGCCTCTGTTCCGTTCGTCATTGCTTACACATTAAGGTGTCTAACAGGTAAGTAGAATTAAACAACCATATTTAAACATAATTGATGCACTTTTAACTGGCTACCTTCGCTAATAAATCGATGAAATCCAGCACAGAACAGAAACTGATACTCGTACAGGAAGTTCAAATGCCCTGTGATTTGACCGTTATGAAAACGTAATTTTGGCGTTTTGTATTTAAAAGATTCAATTAGATCGTTCCATTTTCAAGTTACGTGACACTGGTCTCCCAATGTTGCTCGGAGATCGTCGCGACCACACGAAGCAAGGCTGATAACAATAGAATTGTTGCATCGCGCATATGGGACGCTGGTTGCGAAAAGGATGAAATATATTGTGAAATAGATATTTCCTAAAGATGCATATATTCCTACCACTCATAATTTTGTGTAGATTTCACTTGAAATACATAGATTTAGGCGCTTATCAATGTATCCAATTTCTAATCACGATTTCTTCGAACCAGTTACTAATTTCTTTTATTCCTATAATTTGAGCCGGTTTTACTCGAGGCACCTTTGTTCCAGTCTATTCGTTTCCTAGTGAGAAGAGGGAAAAGAATTCCTTTTTTATGCACAGGAAAAAGTTGACTGAAAAGGGAATGCCGGATTCATCGGTACAATGATTGAGTACGAAGGAGCAATAAAAACCTTTTCTCCATCTTCAATACACAGGATGCTATGTGTGAAGAACGTAGCTTTCACAATATACTGTTAGTTGAGTCAACTAATGGGGAGGAGAACGCGTTTTTTTTTTAGTGTTTGAAGTTGACCGCGTGTGAAGGAACTCGGGTGATTTCTGTTGAAAACTAATTCCCGACTGTTTGCTTCTGTTAGGTGCAGCATAAGTGCCTTTACTGTTTGTAACTTGTGGGAAAAAGGATTGTCACAAGCCCCTTCTATTGAAGAAAATCTTTTCGCCAAAGAGGGACTTTCAGCGAAATACAGAGAAAGATTGCTTATCCAATTGCTTACTACAATTGATACAAACAGTGACGTAACGGAGAGGGTTCGTAACGTTACCAACTCCCAGTGACGTAACGTTAGGGCTCCCCTGCAAAGTCAGGTTTTGGGCCTCAAGCAGGATCTTACAAAGGATTGCAAAACCATATCATAACATAGGCTTTGGGCCCCCTAGAATCTTGCCCCATCTCGAGATGCGGGGGGTTGTGGAGGAGTACGTTAGGCCACTGGATATAGATCTCTTTTGTACTGAGTGTCATTTGGAACATTTTCCATTACATGTATTTAAGGCAGAAGGGCCAATTTGACCAATGTGTCGTAGCTGTTTACATTATTAGTTGTGATTTATTGGGAATGTCTTTTTTTTTAGATTCTCATTGGAGTGTATACTCAACCAAATTTCTACCGGTCACAACAAATATTTTTCAGACATTTTAGATGTTTGTTGAAGGCCTTAGACCTATAGGGCTCTTATCTCTTCTCTTCTTCTTTATCTATTGCTAATTAAAATTAATTAAATAAAAAAAAATATTTTTATCAAAATTTGGGAAAGACTTGGTAAATTTAAGATAAATTTCGTTAACATTTAAAGAGCTATAAAAGAGATGAAGATAAAATAAAATGATCAGGGCAGTGGCGGAGTGTGCCTAGCTAATCCAGATGTAGCAAAAGGCCTCAAAAGATGATTAAATAAAAGTGTAAGAGAAGTTTAGAGATAAAGAAATAGCACTACAAAGATGGAGATCTAAATGAGTAATAGTTAATAAATGGTATAATGGTGTTAATTGGATCAATTAGAATTTGTCTTAGTCTAATGGAGAAAACTCTATAGTAACAATTGAAAAAAAGACACAGAAAGTTAAAAAAAAATCCGATGGTAGTTCTAGAGACAATGCGATGCCAACACGCAAGCACTACGTCTCTTATTTCTCAGCTAGTTACTGTTAGCAATAAAATCAAAGTAAGTTCTACGATATTTCTTTTCAAAATTTCATTCTCTCTATACTTGCATATTATTACTAAATATACTAAAGCAAATTTACATGTTCAGAAAAAAATTACCTAATTTATTTTCATGTTGGAGATCATTCCTTTTCTTTTTCATAAACAAAAATCTTGAATTAATGTATGTTTTACTGAATATAAATACATTATATACACTGGTGTCCAAAAGTTAAGCATAATTGATAATTATGTGCATAAAGAAGGAACTGTAAATCAGATGGCGGGAAACGTGATATGCGAGTGTAAAATTGTTATAAAATAAGGAAGCAAATCAAAAGAAAGATAATAATTAATTTTATTATCCAAAGTAGCAGTTTGAAAGAAAACTGAGCAAAGCAAGGATTCACACCTTAAGGAAAATACTGATGCTGCAGTTTAATAAGGCGTGTGGTCACCTCTGACAGCCAGGCACACTGAACAGCGATTTACCATACTTGCTATGAGATGATTAATGCGTTGTGGGCTCAAACGGTTCCAAGCTTCTTGGAGAGCTCTCTTCAGTTCTGTAACGGAGCTTGGTGGGTGCGAAAGGCTGCAATTTGTCTCCCGAGCATATCCCATACATGCTCGATAGGATTTAAATCAGGGAGTTCGCAGGCCATGACATGCGCTGGATGTTTTCCGTTTCAAGGAAGTCGTCAATCAGCACCGTTCGGTGACATGGTGCCTTATCATCCATGAATATGAAGTCAGGACCGACAGCACCTCGAAACAAGCGAACATAAGGCTCAAGAACTCCGTCTCTGTATCTTTGAGCAGTCACAGACCCCGTGTCAAAGAAATGGAGGTCTGTGCGGCCGTCCACCATGATGCCTGCCCATGATACTCCCTTGATGGAAAATGATGTCTTTCCGTTATGTTTCTTGGTTCAAAACGTGTTCCACGTTCTCTCTATATCGTTACCCGCCGAGAATCACTACTCAGATTAAACCGGGATTCGTCACTGAACATCACACTCTCCCACACTCCAATGTTGATATTTCAAACTCCAGTTCAAACGAGCGTGTTTATATGCACAGACGCGAAGGGAATACAATCTGCTGGTCTTCTGGCATACAGGCCAGCATGATTGAGTCTCCTGTAAACAGTTTGTCTCGAAATTCGTATTCCTGTGGCGACTGTGAGCGCCGAACCCAGTGCTCTGGCAGTACTACCCTCTGACGTCGCGCACTTATTACCAGATATCGGTCTTGGTGAGGGGTTGTGACTCTTGGTCGACCTGATACTGGTTGTCGGGTAACATCTCCCGTTCTTTGAAACCTCTGCCACAGTCTTGAGATCACAGACTGGTCCACATTCAGAATTCGAGACACTTCGGTTTGTGATAGGGAGGATTCCAGTATTCCAACGATTCTTCCTTTCGTAAACATGTCCAATTGGCGTCTTTGTGCCATCATTCACCTTGTTTGATGGTTAACAATGTTCCTTCGCACAGCAGTTGCACGAAACTTGTCTGAACTGCCTATGCTGCGTGAATCGGTTTCTCCGCGTTCCGACATGCGCCGGTGTTTCGCGCAGGACGTAGTTGACTGAAAAGTTTTGCATAAACCAATGTTTCTTCTTCACCCAATTAATATCCGCAAGAAATTTGGAATAATTTTACGAATATTTACTCCATGTTTTTCGCATTTTACGATTTATGCTTAACTTTTGGACACCAGTGTATGTCATTTATATATACCACGGTATATAAACACTTATATATGAGCCATCCCCTCCCCCCATGAAATGAAACAAGTTAAAAGGTGGTTCATTAAATCCGTTCTTAATCCAGATTTAACTTTCTACAAATCAAATTATTTTTTCTATATGTGAAATACTTCTACAAATATATTTTATCTGATTATCATCAAGTAAAGTAATAAAATAAAGATGATTTTGTAAGCAACTGTTGAAAAATTAAATTCAGAATTAAAGTGCAGCTTAGTAAATTTATTTTGTCGTGAAATCCATTTGACAATTTTTTTAATATCGTTATTCCCCCCCCCCCCGGTTTTATGCATTTTAAAGGAATTATTTTTTCTCCGAGGAATTTTAGTTATTTATAATTTCTATTTTTATATATTTATATATTATTTGAAAAGCCTGCTGGGTGGTGTAGTTGGTTTGACGCTAGTCTTGTACGCCCAGTTTGCGGGTTCGACTCCGGCCTGAGTCGGTGGATTTTCATGATACAGAAAATCGACAGCGTCCATGTCGTATGATTATACGGCCTGTTAAAAATCCCTAGAGTATCTGTTTGACTTTGGTTCTCTATGCAAACAACTATAGCAAATTTCTAACACGATTTCGCACCGTCAAAGCTCAGACGCCTCTCCCTGGGGAGGAAAGTGAGTGTCAAAATTACATTACGGCAGTTAGTATTCACCTGTATGGTGCCGCACTAAAAAGTGATACCAGCTCCCAGGGAATGTGGTAGGTCTGCAAAGGGTAAAATAGCAATCCGCAGTACTATTGGAAAGAAAATGTTATTTGAAAGTTATTAACTACGATACTTAAAACTAATAATAGCATAATTTAATTTAAAAAATGTTATCTGATATTTTCAATTAAAATTAACCTTTTAATTTCAAATTTTACCTAGAATTTTGTTTTTTATCGTTATGTATGATCATTTGCTAATCATTTTCTAGCTTTTAGATGAAACAATTTATCTAATGCCACTATGTCATTTCAGGGCCATTATCAGGATATCTTATTAATGTGTTGGGCTTCCGTCCAGTCATATCATTCGGATGCGTGTTAGCAGCAGTTGGGGTTGGCGTCTGCTGTTTTGCGAAAAGCATCACATTCATAAGCATTGTGTGGGGTGGACTGTTTGGTAATTTATATATATTTATCTTTTTTTTTTGTATATGTATATAACTGTAATAGACTGACATGTTGTGTTTCGGATGAACTTAAGAACATGGTACGGATACACCAATTGATGAAAATGGTTTTCCATGTCCGCTTTGCCTGGGACTCTTGTGTTCTCTAATAATGGTTACAGATTAACCATGACGAAAGGAACATTCTCGTCGTGAAAAGGAAAACATTCTACTTCTGCTATTGATTGCAAAATCTATGATCCAATTTGTTGACGATTGTCTTCCTTGAAGATTTGTTGAGAAGAGTGAGACTGCAGTAAGAAAGGAAGAGGGGACCAATTAATAGGAGAATTTCGTAGGATATTAAGTCAAAACGTTTTACTATGTATACCATAAATGAAATTGTAAGAAAGCCTGGATGCTACACGTACCATAAGTGTAGCCAAAAATAAGCTATAAATTATCAATATATTCAACCATAATGGTATTGCGGTACAACTTGGTGATGAAAAGCCATCAGTTTGGTGATATTTCCGTGTCATGCTCTTAAGTTTTACCTTCTATTCCTTATAGTTAACACACAGTACTGTCTTTTAATTAAACCAAATTTTTTAGAACAAATCCAGTCCAATGAGTCCATTTGTATGCAATATTCATGATTTTTTTTCAAGTTATTAACTTCCGTTTTCAAGCTGCATGCTGAAATACGCACTAGACTGTGGCAAGAATATGCACGCTTTCTTGAGTAAAACAATGTAAAGTAGATCACCTTGTCAGCATTTTATTTTTTTTTTCAAAACTGTTCCAGTGAAAAGTACGTCTTACGTAAAAATAAAGATTATCCACTTCAAATTAATTTTTAGGAAAGGTTTTTTTCCACACTTTAAACATAAATGGATATTTTGAATTGGCATATATTCAATAATGCCACAAGATTTCTTGAAGCCATATGAGCATACCTGCAACCCTTTTAAACAAACAGTATATTGCATATGTTGTACAAACGGTAACCCGTAACAAATTAATGTTCCTGACACAAGCTCATAAATCTAAGCACAAACCAACTCGACCGACTGTCTCCTTTCGATTAAATGGATAATGATGGTTTATGGTGGCAGGCCGAGGCCGAAACACGGATGATGGTCATAATGAGTTAGTCTGGCCATTGCTGCTAGTTGACAAATAGTTTAAAATTCCCAGTTTTTTGGAGAATATGTTCGAAAACAACATTTAATGATTTAAATCATTCAAGCCATGATCTTATTGAAGTAGCGATGTCTTAGGCATTGGCTAACTAGCCCGGGTCTCATTTCATTCTCGACTATGTCTTAATGAGATCCTGATCCAAATAATTTTTATGGTCAAATATTATTCCCGTACATAATCTCCAATAAACATAGAATTTAAAACTACATATCGATTGGCAAAAGTGGCAAGAGTGTATTAATATGTGATGACCGTTGTTCATTAGGCCTAATACCATAAACAATCCTTTAACTCATTTAGTCGAAATGTGACTAATGGTCAAGCGGGTTTGTGCCCAGGTTTCTGAGACTTTAAGTCATTCTTGCACATTTAATTGTTTCAAATTACCATTTGAAAGAGTACTTGACAATGCATGCTATATTCTGTGTTCTTTTGAAGATCTCAGGTAGGGTCTACTTTTGCATAGGGGCCCAGGGCCTCAACAAATCTTAAGATTTCTCTGGGCCCAGACCCTCAAAGAGTCTTGGGACGTCCTTGTATTGAGGCCGAGTCGAGAACGAGATGAGTCTCCTTTATCAAAGCCGAAGTCCTAGGCTCCAGCCTAGTTGACCAATGTCTTAAGACATCCCTGTATATATTCCATAATAGACAACACATTATACAAAGTCGTACTTTTTGACGATTATTATTATGCTCCTAATAGCTTCTGTGAAGACGTTTGGTTTTGACAATTAAAAAAGAGAGGAAGCGTACAAATTGTCCACTCTCTTTCGACAACGAATTATTATAATAAATTTTCTTTCTTTTACCCCTATCCTAAGAAAAAATAGTCTCCAAATGATAGTCTTGATTTTTATTTTGATATTGAAAGTAAATATTATGGAGAATAAAGAGATAAAAATTATATAATATATGCATGTAATTATATCTTGGGGCAAATCTAAAATTAAATATGAATATATAAATTTGTTACTTTTATTCCAAGTTTGAAAGGCACTTGTAATGAATTTTAAGTAAGTAAAAAAAAAGAACTTTTGGAGATATACACGAAATTTTTAAGAAAATAATTCCCTATTTAGAATGGGAATTGAAGTGTACAGTGGTGGCAAAAAGTCCTGAACACACTAATTTTTTAGCGCAATTTTTGTGTTTGACTTCATTTTTCGTTGTGAAATTATCGCACTATCTTAAATATTGTTATTGATTTTAATGTATTTTTTATGCTGATTTCAAATCTACTACTAGTTCCTTAGTGACTAAAATATTTTTTGTAGTAAAGCTGCCTGAACACAATAATGTGAAATATGTGCAGAATAAAACAATATAGAATAACATAATATGCAAAGAAAAATAACAAGAAAATTGACAAATACGGTATATTCAATAAGCATTTTGAAAATTACATTGTTGTCACATGTTAGAAAATCAATATTTTATGGGCCGGTCGTTTGCTTTAATTACGGCTCTACATCTTTTTAGCATGGAATGCACCAATTTCAAAAGAAGATCTTTCCTGACAATATGGTTGAAGGAAAATATTAAAGCTTCAATTAATTCACGTTTGTTTGAAGGTTTTTTCTTTGAAATTTCATAACCAATTTTAAACCATAAGTTCTCTATCGGATTAAGGTCGGGAGACTGTCCTGGTCAGTTCATTCTATTCACAGTATGGTCTTTCAACCATTTCTGGACTACCTTTGCACGATGACAAGGGGCGTTATCGTCCTGAAAAATCCATGACTGATTCCCAAAAAAATTTCTCGCAGTTGGTGGCAATTTATTTTGTAGTATTTCAATGTAATCCATAGCTTTCACTGTTCCGCTAACGATGTGAAGTCTTCCAACACCATGAGAAGACATGCAACCCCATATCATCACTTTTGTCGGGTAATTTACTGTGGACTTCAGACACTGAAGGCTGAATTCCTCATGAGTGCATCGTCTTACATAGGCACTACTTTGGTTCCCAGAAATACAAAACTGACTCTCGTCACTAAATATTACCTTTTCCCAGTCTTTAATAGTCCCTAATGAATGTTCCCTTGCCCACGTCAATCGCCTCTTGCGTTGAAATTCAGTCAGTAATGGTTTTGGGCGCGCTTTACAGCCTCGTAACCCAATTTCCAGCAGTCTTCCTCTAACAGTTCTTGGGCACACACTCACATTTGATGTCAAAGTCCATTGTTTCAAAATTTGCGAGGAATTAAGCTTTCTGTTTGAAAGTGAAATTCTGTGCAATAACCTGTCTTCACGTAAAGATGTTTTTCTTGGTCGTCCTGATCTACCCCTGTCCGCAATAAAATTTGTTTCAGAAAATCTTTTCAAAGTTCTCACAACAGCAGAAAGGCCACATGGTACTTTAGCAGCAATTTGGCGCATAGAATAACCTTCTTCCTTCAAATGTATTATTCCGTACCTTTTATTCTCAGGCAGATATGAAAATTTAGCCATAATTCCAATATTTTCCACAAACACACTTCAAATTCCTTTCAATACACTATTTTCCACAAGCACACACAACTACATTCAATACAATAAACCATGTTTCACCTTTTTCTTTCAACCCTTTATCGCTACTGCTCTCTGATTGGTTGAAATAACGGAGCATTTCATTGGTGGAAAACACACTCACTCATTCTTACAGTGACCTTGTGCTTTCTTGTCAAGGTTTTTTCAAAATATCAATGACACTATTTACTTTAGATGAAATCTACAAACAGATTTGAAATCAGCATAAAAAATACATTAAAATCAATAACAATATTTAAGATAGTGCGATAATTTCACAACGAAAAATGAAGTCAAACACACAAATTACGCTAAAAAATGAGTGTGTTCAGGACTTTTTGCCACCACTGTATAATGAAAATTTTAAGGCTACACCCTACAAATTTCAAAAACACCGATTTTCTTACATTTTCTTTTGCCTCATTCCATTGGCAATCTTGCCACCAAATTTCAGATCTAATAACAAATTAGTTTTTAAGATATTTGAAGTTTTCTGAGACTAGGTTTCGATTTCATTTAAAAGCATTTTCCCTCTCTTAAATTGAATTCATTCAAAATATTTTCCGGACAACTAACTCTTTAAGTGTGAAGAGGTTATTCATTTCAATTTTAACTACCAAAATTATTTCTGCTTGATCATGTTTTGAGTTTTTTGAGTACACACAGTTAATTAATTAAAACTGAATTTAAGGCCGATTTTTGTTTTAAAAAATAGTTTATATAGCTGAGAAGCTTTATCATGATTTTTTTCCTGTTAAAAAAATGCCATGGCGAAAATGTTCTTTGGTGCTATGAGAAACAAAATTTCGAAGAGATGGAACACTACTCAAAATGATGCATATAAAAATCAGCCATCAGATAATACTGCAATTATACTTCCATATACATGTTTTCTCTAAATTTAAATATTGCAGATAAAAATGAATATTTACATCCTGTACCGAATTACATTATAGTAAATATTGTGGTACTATATTTTAGTATTTAAACTTGCTCACAACAAAAACTCAAACTTGCTAAACTGACCCGATTTAAAACTGGAAAAAATTTAATATTTTATGCACAAACCTGGCGATTCTTAGGTTAAGTTAGTATTATTATTTTGTACATAAATACATCGTGTCTCAAAATTTATGTGAAATTATTAGTAATGATTAAGCTGACTAACCTGCCATTGTAATAAATGCCTTAAATATTATGCAAAAATGTATATTGAATTAAAAAGAAATGTTTCCCGTCATATTTAATTAAGGTAATTAATTATGACGGGAAAAATTATTAAAAAATTAGAGCTTTACGGGTATGATAAGTTTTTGTTTTATGCTTTTACAAACTTTAAATGCGTTTTTCTCAGACTTTCAATTTTGAAGATTTAAGTGTTTTTTAATACCTAAGGCTTTTTTTCTCTTCAAGGTACAGTCTTGAAATCTTGTGTATATACTCCCAAATGTATGTTTTATAATAGTTATAAAACATACATGTATGGATTTAGGTAAAAAATTTTAATTAAGTTAATATTTTTAAAATTTTCATGTTTTTTCCAAGTATAGCTAGAAAAATAATTATTAAAAATCAACAAGGGAACAGATTTTCAAATCCATACTAAATTTTGTTTGCAATAATTTAAAAAATATAAATCACTTAAAATGACATAAAAGTTTTAAAAATTGAGCATTTTATAAAAGTTTGAAAAACTTCAAAAATACTTAATTTTTTGAACAGCCATTATTTTACAATTTTAAACTGACTTTTTACTTACAGAATAAAATTAATAACATAATCTGAATATAAAACAAATTATTTTTACTGTTGCTGTCTCCAAAAATATTTTTTGAAAAAGGGTACTGTGTAGCCTCAAGCAATGGAAATTGTATCATTATTATTGCACTTATTTCATTTTCGAAATGATTTTTAAATCATAATTTAGTCTTGTTTTATACGTGAATTATATGCTATATACTCTAAAAATATCGTAACTTTTTTCAGGTTTAGGTTGTGGATTGGCCTCTTCATCATTGCCCCAATTGATTAATTTAAATTTCAAAAAGCATGCTTCTAAAGCAAATGGTGTGTCATTGTCTGGTGTATCATTGGCTGGATTTGTTCTCTCTCCTTTAGTCAGTAGTTTGTTAGACACGTATGGACTAAGTGGGACGTTTTTAATTATGTCTGCACTTATGATGAACATGTTACCAGCATCTTTGCTTTTGAGGGTTCCTACAGAAAACCCTTCCAAAAATGACAAAAATATAGAATGTCAACCCCTCAATAAGGAACACTGTATTACAAACGTTTCCGATTCTACTAAAAGGTATCCTGAAATTGAGAAGGAACTTCATATTGATAAAGACAAGGATTCCCATGTGCCACTTCTTGAAATGACGGGTATTAGTAAAGTGCCGCTTACAGAAAGAACTGAATGCGAAATCACGAAAACAAATCTTAATCCTGTCACAACAGTTGTGATGTGCATTAATGAAAAGCAAACTCCAGTTAAAGTTTGTGCCAGTGATGTAAATAATTCACTTTGCGAATCCAGCAAGCAGTGTCTCAATGAAAATGACAACGCTCATAAACAATCTTCATCTAATCGTGATCCAAAGAAGCAAAACGGTTGCCTTAAGTCTTTCAGCATATTTTTGGATCCCACATTCGTCTTTATTTCCATTCCTCGTTGCTTTTCAAACTTTTTCTTTCTCATGTTACCAACCATAATAGTCGATTTCTCCCGAGATAAAAACCTCACTAAATCTGAATCGGTGTATGTGTTGATGTTATTCTCCGGTTGTGACCTGTTCGGAAAACTATGTCTGGGTTGGATAGTTGACGGCAAATATGTAGCCAGCAATAATTATTGTGCCCTTTGTTTCATTATCATTTCGGGATTTCTTGCATTTATAACATGGGCAGAAGGATTCGCCATGATGCTGATCGGTGTAGCTGGAATATCGTTGTGCGTTGGAACTATGTCACCGACATTTCCTCTTTTGGTTCGTCAGTATATGGCGAAAGAGAAGCAAACCATGGCCATGGCGTCATCTCTTTTTTTAATGGTTCCCTTAAATTTCTCAACAACTCCATTAATAGGTAAGATTTTTGAATTCTTTATGTTTAGGAAGTTCAATTTCTCCTTTAAATTAAGGTATCTTTACCAGTGTTCCGTGAAATGATTTCAACACAATTAATCTCTATTTCTCACACTCACTCTTTCAGTCTCATTTTTTCACTCTCACTCTCTGTCTCATGCACATTCTATCTCATTCTCTCTCTCATGCACATTCTATCTCACTCTCTCTCATGCACATTCTATCTCACTCTCTCTCTCATGCACATTCTATCTCACTCTCTCTTTCATGCACATTCTATCTCACTCTCATGCACATTCTATCTCACTCTCTCTTATGCACACTCTCTCTCATACACACTCTATCTCATGCACACTCTCTCTCATACACACTCTATCTCATGCACACTCTCTCTCATACACACTCTATCTCATGCACACTCTATCTCACTCTCTCTCTCATGCACACTCTATCTTCATACACACTCTATCTCATGCACATTCTAATCTCACTCTCTCTCATGCACATTCTATCTCACTCTCTCTCTCATGCACATTCTATCTCACTCTCTCACTCTCATGCACATTCTATCTCACTCTCTCTCATGCACACTCTCTCTCATACACACTCTATCTCATGCACACTCTATCTCACTCTCTCTCTCTCATGCACACTCTATCTCACTCTCTCTCTCATGCACACTCTATCTCCTCTCTCACTCCCATGCACATTCTATCTCACTCTCTCTCATGCACACTCTCTCTCTCTCATACACACTCTCTATCATGCACACTCTCTCTCATACACACTCTATCTCATGCACACTCTATCTCACTCTCTCTCTCATGCACACTCTATCTCACTCTCTCTCTCATGCACATTCTATCTCACTCTCTCACTCTCATGCACATTCTATCTCACTCTCTCTCTCATGCACACTCTCTCTCATACACACTCTATCTCATGCACACTCTCTCTCATACACACTCTATCTCATGCACACTCTCTCTCATACACACTCTACTCTCATGCACACTCTATCTCACTCTCTCTCTCATGCACACTCTATCTCACTCTCTCTCTCATGCACACTCTATCTCACTCTCTCTCTCATACACACTCTATCTCACTCTCTCTCTCATACACACTCTATCTCACACTCTCTCTCATACACACTCTATCTCACACTCTCTCTCATACACACTCTATCTCACACTCTCTCTCATACACACTCTATCTCACACTCTCTCAT